>MPDP01000003.1:0-271227 GCA_030869315.1 Colletotrichum cuscutae
AATAAAAAGATTATAACAATAAAAACGGAGTTTCTCAAGTTAATTTTGAATGGTAGTAAAGTATAGAGCTGATTTCTAGATCAGAAGCTTAATAAAGAGTTTTTTTTAAAAACATAATGTTAAATATGTAGAATTAGGCCATTAGTACTTCAGAATGGACGCCATAAACGCCTAAGAACCGCCATCAGTACCCTAGAGTAGGCCGCTAGGTACCCTAGAACAGGTGCTACCGGCTCCCCAAGACCGCCCCAGGTACCCTAGAATAGACTGCCTAAGTACCCTAGAATAGGTACTACTACGTACTTTAAAAAGTACCTCGTATAGTATAAAAGTTATTTAAGTACGCGTAAGTATACGCGGCTAATATTAAAAAGTACTACGCTAAGTATTTTAAAAGAGGCAGCGCTAAGTATTTTAAAATAGGTTCGCGGCTAGTTAAGTAGCGCTAGCGAGGTTATAATAACTTAGTAATAATAGTAGCGTAATAAGCGAGTGCTAAGTATACTACGGGAATACGTACAGACCTATATTTAGCGCGCGCGGGCGTAAGTCGATTTTTTTATTTTCTTATATAAATCTTTTTTTTAAAAAATGTTTTTTTAGAAGAAAACCTAGTATAGCGGAGTTAACTTTTAAAAAGCGCCGTAGGGCTTATAAAAAAAGAGCGAGTACGGCTTATAAATAGTATAGTACGACTACTCCGTTTTAGTACGTAATAATAGTAGCGAGTACGCTATAAAAAAGTAGCGTAGTAATTAAACGTCCCGTATTTTATAAATTATAGCGTCGTAACTGCTTAACTAGCCCTATAAATAATTACGTTTTAGTTAGCGGCGGTTTATAGTTATAATTATTTATAAGTACGACGGCCGCTCTAGCGGACCGCTAGACCTATGTTCCCTAGCGGGATTAGCGTACCTCGGCGCCCTAGTCCTTAAGGATAGGCTCTATAAACAGATAGCCGCTAGCTAGCTTTTTACTAAGTATTAAAAAAAAAACGCCCGCTACGGACGCTAAATAGCTAAAGTAGCGGGGCTAGTCTTTTTTCTCGGGGCCCCCTAGTTACGCTTAGTATAATAAATAGGGTTTTAGAAAACGAGGGGTAAGAAGTTAAAAACTACGGGGGTACTAGTTAGCCTAGCTAATAGGCCGCCTTTGTAGTACGAGCGCTATTCCTAGGGACGGTAGCCTACTTAACTTATAATATAATTTTTTTAGCCGCCGCTCGTAGCGCTAATAGTCCTAACGGGCTTATAATAGTTACCTAGTTAATTTTACTAGTAATTATATGCTTATTTTAAAAATTAAGCTATGCATATCTAAGTTTAAATAATTTTACTATAAAACTACGAATAGCTTATTATATAAGTTATCGTTTATTTAATAGTACCTTACTATATAGATAACTATAGTAATTCTAGAGCTAATATATACTAAAAACCTCGACTTCGGAAGAGGTATATTTATTAAATTAAAAACTAATACCCTTCGGGGCTTACTAGCGATTTATAATAACCTCTCGAATCGTATAGCCTTGCGCTAGTAATAGTTTATTTAAATTTCTTCCTTATTAACTTTCAATACTAGAGTAGTATTTTAGTATAGTTATAATAGGTAACGGAGGGTTAGGGCTCGACCCCGGAAAAGGAGCTTAAAAAACGGCTACTATATCTAAGGAAGGTAGTAAGCGCACAAATTACCTAATCCTAACACGGGGAAGTAATAATAATAAATACTAATATAGGGCTCTTTTGGGTTTTATAATTAGAATAAGTATAATTTAAATCCCTTAACGAGGAACAATTAGAAGGTAAGTCTAGTGCTAGTAGCCGTAGTAATTCTAGCTCTAATAGCGTATATTAAAGTTGTTATAGTTAAAAAGCTCGTAATAGAACTTTAGGCCTAGCTAGCCGGTCCGCTTTATTACGTATACTAGTCCGGCCGGGCCTTTCCTTTTATAGAACCGTATGCCCTTTACTAAGTATACTAAGGAAACAGGACTTTTATTTTAAAAGAATTAGAGTGCTCTAGGTAGGCCTTTACTCGAATATATTAGTATAGAATAATAGAATAAGACGTGTGGTTCTATTTTGTTAGTTTCTAGGACCGCCGTAATGATTAATAGGGATAGTCGGGGGTATTAATATTCAATTGTCAGAGGTGAAATTCTTAGATTTATTGAAAACTAACTACTGCGAAAGCATTTACTAAGGATGTTTTTATTTATTAAGAACGAAAGTTAGGGGATCGAAAACGATCAGATACCGTTATAGTCTTAACTATAAACTATACTAACTAGGGATCGGACGATATTATTTTTTAATTTGTTTAGTACTTTATAAAAAATTAAAGTACTTAGGCTCTAGGGGGAGTATAGTCGCAAAGCTAAAACTTAAAGAAATTGATAGAAGGGTACTACTAGGGGTAGAGCCTGCGGTTTAATTTAACTTAATACGGGAAAACTTACTAGGTCTAGACATAATGAGGATTAATAGATTAAGAGCTCTTTTTTAATTTTGTAGGTAGTAGTATATAGCCGTTCTTAGTTAGTAGAGTGATTTATTTACTTAATTGCGATAACGAACGAGACCTTAACTTACTAAATAGCCCGTATTGTTTTAGTAGTACGCCGGCTTTTTAGAGGGATTATCGGTTTAAGCTAATGGAAGTTTAAGGTAATAATAAGTTTATAATACTTTTAGATATTCTGGGCCGTACGCGTGTTATACTAATAGAGCTAGCGAGTTCTCCCTTAGCTAGAAGGCCCGGGTAATTTTATTAAACTCCGTCGTACTAGGGATAGAGTATTATAATTATTACTCTTTAACGAGGAATCCTTAGTAAGCGTAAATTATTAGCTTACGTTGATTATATCCCTACCCTTTATATATACTACCCGTTATTACTACCGATTAAATAGCTTAGTAAGGCTTTTGGACTAGCCTAGAGAAGTAAGTAACCGCTACTTAGGGCCGGAAAGTTATTTAAACTCGGTTATTTAGAGGAAGTAAAAGTCGTAATAAGGTTTTTGTTAGTAAACTAGCGGAGGGATTATTACTAAGTTATTACTCTATAACCCTTTATAAACATACCTAACTATTATTTTGGTAAGTAAGAGAAGCTTTTCGTAGGCCTCCCCTCCTAGCGCCGGCCCCTACTACGGGGACGGGGCGCCCGCTAGAGGAAACTAAACTCTATTTATACGACGTTTTTTCTAAGTAGTATAAGTAAATAATTAAAACTTTTAATAACAGATTTCTTAGTTCTAGTATCGATAAAGAACGTAGCAAAATACGATAAGTAATATAAATTATAGAATTTAGTAAATTATTAAATTTTTGAACGTATATTACGCTCGTTAGCATTCTAGTGAGCATGCTTATTCGAGCATTATTTTAACCCTTAAGTACTACTTAGTTTTAGGGCCCTATGGTATACGTGGGCCCTTAAAGGTAATAGCGGACCCTCCCGGAGCCTCTTTTACGTAGTAACTAACGTCTCGTACTAGGATCCGGAGGGACTCTTACTGTAAAACCCCCTAAATTCTTTATAAGTTAACCTCGGATTAGGTAGGAATACTTACTAAACTTAAGTATATTAATAAGCGGAGGAAAAGAAACTAATAAGGATTGCCCTAGTAACGGCGAGTGAAGTAGTAATAGTTTAAATTTAAAATCTAGCCCTAGGCCCGAGTTATAATTTATAGAGGATGCTTTTAGTACGGTATTTTCCGAGTTCTTTAGAACGGGACGTTATAGAGGGTAAGAGCCCCGTACGGTTAAATACTAAGCTTTTATAAAGCTCTTTTAATAAGTCGAGTAGTTTAGGAATATTACTCTAAATAGGAGGTACATTTTTTCTAAAGCTAAATATTAGCTAGAGACCGATAGTATATAAGTAGAGTGATTAAAAGATAAAAAGTACTTTAAAAAGAGGGTTAAATAGTATGTAAAATTATTAAAAGGGAAGCGCTTATAACTAGACTTACGTCTAGTGAATTACCTAGCTCTCGTAGTTGGGGTACTTCGTTAGTATAAGCTAGTATTAGCTTATTATTAAGGATAAAAGCTTTAGGAACGTAGCTCTTCTTAGGGAGTATTATAGCTTGTTATATAATACTTTTTAGCGGGCTAAGGTACGCGCTCTATAAGGATATTAGTATAATAGTTATTAGCGACCCGTTTTGAAATACGGACTAAGGAGTTAACCTTATATACGAGTATTTAGGTATTAAACCCCTATGCGTAATAAAAGTAAACGTAGGTAAGAGCTTTGGTATATTATCGACCGATCTTAATATTTTTAGATAGATTTAAGTAAGAGTATATAGGGTTAGACTTAAAAGAAGGTAAACTATACGTATATAAGGTAAAGTTAAAGGAAATTCTAATAGAGGCTCGTAGTAGTTTTGATATATAAATCGATCGTTAAATATACGTATAAGGGTAAAAGACTAATCGAACTTTTTAGTAGCTAGTTTTTACTAAAGTTTCCTTTAGAATAGCAGTGTTAAGCTTAGTTTTATAAGGTAAAGTGAATAATTAGGGACTCGGGGGCTATTTTTTACTTTTATCTATTCTTAAACTTTAAATATATAAGAAGCCCTTGTTACTTAGTTAAACGTGGGTATTCGAATATATTAATACTAATAAGCTATTTTTAGTAAGTAGAACTAGTAATGCGGGATAAACCGAACGCGAGGTTAAGGTACTAGAGTAGTTACTTATTAAATATTATAAAAAGTATTAATATATCTTAATAATAGGACGGTAGTTATAGAAGTCGGAATCCGCTAAGGACTATATAATAACTTACTTACCGAATATACTAGCCCTGAAAATAAATAGTACTTAAGTAACTTACTTATACCTCGCCCTTAGTATAAAAACGATGTACTAAGGAGTAGGCGGATATAGAGGTTAGTAATAAAGCCTAGGGCGTAAGCCTGGGTAGAACGGCTTTTAGTATAGATCTTAGTAGTAATAGTAAATATTTTAATAAGAACTTAAAGGACCGAAGTAGGGAAAGGTTCTATATAAATAGCGGTTAGATATAGGTTAGTTAATCCTAAACTATAGGAAAGTTCTGTTTTAAAGGGGTACTTATACCCCGTATAGTAAAAGGGAAGTTAGTTAATATTTTAGTACTTAGATATAGGTTTTGTACGGTAACGTAACTAAACGCAGAGACAATAGCGGGGGCCCCGGGTAGAGTTCTTTTTTTTTTTTAATAGTCTATTACTCTAAAATCGGTTTATCCGGAGCTAGGGTTTAACGGCTAGAAGAGCCTAGTATTTTTATTAGGTCCGGTGCGCTCTTAACGTCCCTTAAAAATCCGTAAAAAAGAATAATTCTTATACTAAGTCGTATTTATAACCATAATAGGTTTTTAAAGTAAATAGCTTCTAGTTAATAAAATAATATAAATAAGGGAAGTTAATAAAATAGATCCGTAACTTTAGGATAAGGATTAGCTCTAAGGGTTAGGTACGTTAGGCTTTGGGCGGACGGCTTAGGAATAGGTTACTACTAGCTAGGTAACCGGCTAGAGGCTTTTAGTACTCGGGTTCTAACGCCCTTAGTAAGCTTCGGCCGTCTAACGTACGGTTAATAACTAACTTAGAACTAGTATAAATAAGGGGAATCTAACTATTTAATTAAAACATAGTATTACGATAGTTAGAAAGTAGTATTAATATAATATAATTTCTACCTAGTACTCTAAATATTAAAATAAAAGAATTTAACTAAGCGCGGGTAAACGGCGGGAGTAATTATAACTCTCTTAAAGTAGCTAAATACTTCGTTATCTAATTAGTAACGCGCATAAATAGATTAACGAGATTTTTATTATCCCTATTTACTATTTAGTAAAACTATAGCTAAGGGAACGGGCTTAGTAAAATTAGTAGGGAAAGAAGACCCTATTAAGCTTGACTCTAGTTTAATATTATAAAAAGATATAAGGGGCGTAAGATAGGTAGGAGCTTCGGCGCTAGTAAAATACTACTACTCTTATTATTTTTTTACTTATTTAATAAAGCGGGGCTAGATTTATATTTAACTTTTAGTTTTAAGGTCCTTTGCGGGCCGACCCGGGTTAAAGACATTGTTAGGTAGGGAGTTTAGCTAGGGTAGTACATTTATTAAACTATAACGTAGGTATCCTAAGAGGGGCTTATAGAGAATAGAAATCTCTAGTAGAATAAAAGGGTAAAAGTCCCCTTAATTTTGATTTTTAGTGTGAATATAAACTATAAAAGTATAGTCTATCGATCTTTTAGTCCCTCGAAATTTGAGGCTAGAGGTACTAAAAAAGTTATTATAAGGATAACTAGCTTGTGGTGGCTAAGCGTTTATAGTAACGTTACTTTTTAATCCTTCGATATTAGCTCTTTTTATTATACCGAAGTAGAATTCGGTAAGCGTTAAATTATTTACTTATTAATAAGGAACGTAAGCTAGGTTTAGACCGTTATAAGATAAGTTAGTTTTACCTTACTAATAACCTCGTCGTAATAGTAATTAAGCTTAGTACGAGAGGAACCGCTTATTTAGATAATTAGTTTTTATAGCTATCCGACCGGGTAGTACTACAATATTACTATCTACTAGATAATAGCTAAATACCTCTAAGTTAGAATCTATATTAGAACGTAATAATACTTCCCGTACGTATAGATAGATATAAATAAGCTCCGGTTTAGTATCTTAGTAAGCGATTCCTTTACTATTTTTAAAGCGAGTAGTAGTATTTTACGAATTATAATTTTAGTACGAGCGGGGTTAAATCTTTTATAAATAACTTAGATATACGAAAGGGTCTTATAAGTAGTAGAGTAGCTTTGTTATTACGATTTGCTAAGGGTAAGCCCTTTTTTGCCTCGATTTTTTTATAAATTTTAGTAGCTATGGGCCGCGAGGGTACGAGGTATTTCGCTAGCTTTAGTAGCGGTAATAATAATAGTAGCTACCCGGGCGCTCTTAAGGCGGCTAAGTACTATATTGCGTCGCTAGGTACCCTAGAATAAGAGACGGCCGGCTAGGCTAAAGGCGTTACGTAGTGCCCAGGTACCCTAGAGTAGACGGCACGGAGCTAGTCGTTTCTAAGTATACTAGGGCCGCTCTAGGTACCCTAGGGCAAGTGCGGCGAGTGGCTTAGGAAGGCTCCGAGTACCCTAGAAGAGATGATGCCGCCAGGTACCCTAGAGTAGGCCCCGTAAGTACCTCTAAACAGGTACGGCGAGTGCCCCAAGACCGCCCCAGGTACCCTAGAACAAACGTACCAAGTACCCTAGAACAGCTCCCCAAGTACCCTAGAACAGGTGCCGCCAGCTCCCCAAGACCGCCCCAAGTACCCTAGAACGGCTCCCCAGGTACCCTAGAACAGGTGCGGCGAGTGCCCCGAAAAGGCTCCAAGTACCCTAGAACAGGTGCCGCCGGCTCCCCCAAGGCCGCCCCAGGTACCCTAGAGCAGACGCCCCAGGTACCCTAGAACACGTAGACCAGGTACCCTAGAGCAAGCGCTATAAGGGCCCTAGGGCCGGCCTAAATAGCTTAAAACGAAGCCCAAGGTATTATAAAAGGCGGTCGGAGGGCCTAGGTACCCTAGAAGAGAACTTGATAAGAATAAATAAGATTATTCGGGAAATAAAAACCGAACTACGTACTGAGTATGAGGTAATACGTCGATTTTAACTTGGAATGGTTGTAGAAAATAAGTACGTTTATACCTTTCTAGGGTACGAAAAACGGAATTTAATAATAGAAAGCTAGGTAGAGCGTTCTTTATTAGATAGGGGAGTTTTGTTCTTCATATATTATAGTACTACGCTTTATTAGAACTTTATAACGCAAAAGTATAAAAAAAGAAGGAAAGAATAGAAAACCACTACGTAAGTTAATAATAAAGTATATAAACAATATAATAAAAGAAGTTTAATACTAGCTATCAAAGCTTTTTATATTAAGCATACGGGATAAAGGATAATAATAAAAAGATTATAACAATAAAAACGGAGTTTCTCAAGTTAATTTTGAATGGTAGTAAAGTATAGAGCTGATTTCTAGATCAGAAGCTTAATAAAGAGTTTTTTTTAAAAACATAATGTTAAATATGTAGAATTAGGCCATTAGTACTTCAGAATGGACGCCATAAACGCCTAAGAACCGCCATCAGTACCCTAGAGTAGGCCGCTAGGTACCCTAGAACAAGTACCGCCGGCTCCCCAAGACCGCCCCAGGTACCCTAGAACAGACCGCCTAAGTACCCTAAAATAGGTACTGCTACGTACCTTAAAAAGTACTTCGTATAGCGCAAAAGTTACCTAGGCGCGCGTAGGTATACGTAGCTAATACTAAAAAGTACTGCGCTAGGTACCCTAGAAAAGGCGGCGCTAGGTACTTTAAAACAGGTTCGTAACTAGCCGGGTAGTACTAATAAAGTTATAGCGGCCTAGTAATAATAATAGTATAATAAGCGAGCGCTAGGTATATTATAAAAATACGTACGGACTTATATTTAGCGCGCGCGAGTGTAAGTTAATTTTTTTATTTTCCTATATAAATCTTTTTTTTAAAAAATGTTTTTTTAGAGGAAAACCTAGTATAATAAAATTAACCCCTAAGAAGCGCTATAAAGCTTATAAAAAAAGAGTAAGTGCGGCCTATAAGTAGTATAGTGCGACTATTCTACCTTAGTACGTAATAATAGTAATAAGTACGCTATAAAAAAGTAGCGTAGTAATCGAACGTCCCGTATTTTATAAATTATAGTATCGTAACTACCTAACCGGCCTTATAAGTAATTACGTCTTAGCTAGTAGTAGCTTATAGCTACGATTGCTTATAAGTATAACGGCCGCTCTAATAGACTACTAAACTTATATTCCTTAATAAGATTAGTATACCTTAGTACCCTAATTTCTAAAAATAAGCTTTATAAATAGATAGCCGCTAATTAACTTTTTACTAAGTATTAAAAAAAAAACGCCTATTACGAACGCTAAATAGCTAAAATAGTAGAGCTAATTTCTCTTTTTAGGGCCCCCTAGCTATGCTTAGCGTAGTAAACGGGGTTTTAAAAAACGAGGGATAAGAAGTTAAAAACTATGGGGGTACTAGTTAGCCTAGCTAATAGGCCGCCTCCGTAGTACGAGCGCTATCCTTAGGGATAGTAGCCCGCTCGACCTATAATATAATCTTTTTAGCTATTACTCGTAGTACCGATAGCCCTAACGGGCTTATAATAATTACTTAGTTAATTCTACTAGTAATTATATACTTATCTTAAAAATTAAGTTATATATATCTAAGTTTAAATAATTTTACTATAAAACTACGAATAGTTTATTATATAAGTTATCGTTTATTTAATAGTACTTTACTATATAAATAACTATAGTAATTTTAGAGCTAATATATACTAAAAACCTCGATTTTAAAAGAGGTGTGTTTATTAAATTAAAAACTAATACCCTTTGGGGCTTATTAGTAATTTATAATAACCTCTCGAATTATATAGCCTTATACTAGCAATAGTTTATTTAAATTTCTTTCTTATTAACTTTTAATACTAGAGTAGTGTTCTAATATAGTTATAATAGGTAACGGAGGGTTAGGGCTCGACCCTAAAAAAGGAGCCTAAAAAACGGCTATTATATTTAAAAAAAGTAATAGGTGCGTAAATTACCTAATCCTAATACGGGGAGGTAGTAATAATAAATACTAATATAGGGCTTTTTTAAGTTTTATAATTAGAATAAGTATAATTTAAATTCCTTAACGAGGAATAATTAGAGGGTAAGTTTAGTATTAATAGTTATAGTAATTCTAGTTTTAATAGTAAATATTAAAGTTATTATAGTTAAAAAGCTTATAATAGAACTTTAGGCTTAGCTAGTTAGTCCGCTTTATTACGTATACTAGTTTAGCCGGGCCTTTTTTTTTATAGAACCGTATACCTTTTACTAAGTATACTAAGGAAATAGGATTTTTATTTTAAAAAAATTAGAGTGCTCTAAATAGGCCTTTATTTAAATATATTAGTATAAAATAATAAAATAGGACGTATAGTTCTATTTTATTAGTTTTTAGGACCGCCGTAATAATTAATAAAGATAGTCGGGGGTATTAGTATTTAATTATTAGAGGTAAAATTCTTAGATTTATTAAAGACTAACTATTATAAAAGTATTTACTAAGGATATTTTTATTTATTAAGAACGAAAGTTAGAGAATTAAAAATAATTAGATATTATTATAGTCTTAACTATAAACTATACTAACTAAAGATTAGACGATATTATTTTTTAACTCGTTTAGTACTTTATAAAAAATTAAAGTGCTTAGGCTCTAAGGGGAGTATAGTCGTAAGGTTAAAACTTAAAAAAATTAATAAAAGAGTATTACTAGGGGTAGAGCCTACGGCTTAATTTAACTTAATATAGGGAAACTTACTAAGTCTAAATATAATAAGGATTAATAAATTAAGAGCTTTTTTTTTAATTTTATAAGTAGTAATATATAGCCGTTCTTAGTTAGTAGAGTAATTTATTTACTTAATTATAATAATAAACGAGACTTTAACTTACTAAATAGCTCGTATTACTTTAATAATACGCTAGCTTTTTAAAGGGACTATTAGCTTAAGTTAATAGAAGTTTAAAGTAATAATAAGTTTATAATACTCTTAGATATTTTAAGCTATACGCGCGTTATACTAACGGAATTAGCGAGTTTTCTTTTAACTAAAAGGCTTAGGTAATTTTATTAAACTCCGTTGTATTAGGGATAGAGTATTATAATTATTACTCTTTAATAAGGAATCCTTAATAAGCGTAAGTTATTAGCTTATATTAATTATGTCCTTACTTTTTATATATACTACCCGTCGCTATTACTAATTAAATAGCTTAATAAGGCTTTTAAACTAGTTTAAAAAAATAAGTAACTATTACTTAGGGCTAGAAAGTTATCTAAACTCGGTTATTTAAAAAAAATAAAAGTTATAATAAGGTCTCTATTAATAAACTAGCGGAGGGATTATTACTAAGTTACTATTTTATAACCCTTTATAAACGTACTAAAAAGGTATAGGGTATAAAGGACTTTCGCGGTGCGGTACTTAGGAAGAACTATTAATACTTATAAAAGTAATATAAGATACCTCTTTTAATCGGGTTAATACGGCCTTAATTAACGGAGTTACGATCGAGGAAAGGGGGTAGTATTTACTAGATTAAAAGGGTAGACTTTTTAATTATCTTATATTATTATATTTAAAAATAAATTATTAAAAAGGCTCTGGTTCGATTTTAAAAAGGTATATATATAATTAAAATAAAGATCCGCGCTACCGAGCTCCTCTCTTTAATTAGGGGCCCTTCTCCTTATATCTTTTTTTAATTAGCTCTTTTATAAGTCCCTATATTTAATCGTTTTTTAAAAAAAAAAAGACTAGGAGTAATCGCCCTATCCTATTCTAATTATTCTCTAATTTTTTTTTCCTCGATCTTTTATAAAAAAAAATTATTTTAGATTAGTCTTAGTTATTATATATAGTTAATTATATTAAGCCTTTTACTTACTCTTTTTTTTTATAATCGCCTTCTTTATTTCCTCCGCTTTTATTACTTTTTTTATTAACTTTACTTAGTTCTTATCCTAATCCTTCTTAGTAATCTCCTAATCCTAACCTTTATTAGCCTAATTCTCCCTAGATTTTTTTATTAATAATAATATCTAAGGAGTATAAGCTAGAGTTATATATATAGCTTTTACGATCGGGTCGTCGTATTAATTAACTTATTATTCCTTCGTACTCTTATTAATATTAGCTTTATTTATATATATATTATAATATTATAAGAGATTTTAATAAAACTTAGCTAGTTCTTAACGCTAGTGTTCGTTACTTTTTTATATAGCCCGATCGCGCTCGGAGAGCGTATACTTAATAACCTCTTATTTTAACTAAACCCTTAGTATTTTAATTAGAGTTTTTATAATAGGACTATCCCCGCTCCTAATTAGAGTATTTAAAAGATTACCTCCCTAGTTACTTAGACTAGCTTTATTAAGAGCTGGGCTAAGGTATAGTAATAATTTAAGTAGTAATATATTTAATAAAGACTTTATAACTTAACGGGTTTTAAGAGTATTAATTAGGTATATAAGTTAATTATTAATAATAGTATTTAGATACTAGTTAATAACTTTTATTAGTTTAATTATTTATAGAGTCTAATTAGGGTCGCTATTTATTATAGATCCTCGGGTACTCTTTAGTATTTTTAAGGATTAAGATAGTAAAAATAACTTTTTAAAAATAGTAAGTTCTTATTTAAAGCTTTTAATTATTTTATATATCTTTTTAAAGTACGTAGGATTAATAAGAGTATAATAACTATAATTACAGGGGTTATAAATTCTTAGATCCTAGTTAGTAAACCTAAGTCTAAATAAGCGAGAACCGGATTTATAAAGAGTCGGCGCCTTAGGGGCGTTAATTATAGTATAGTTAGAGTTATTTAAGTTAGTATAGGGCCTATTTTTAGAGTCCCGATCGTTTATTACTTTATTAAAAAACCTTTTTAGAGGAGGTTTTATCGTATTAAAAGGATAATAACTATCGTATTAGAACTCGTAACTAATTTATTAAATCTAAGCTACGTAGAGTTTATTATTAAATAATTTAAAGTATTTATAAGTTATTTAATACGTATTATAAGTTAGGTTAAGTTAGCTATATCGGACCGCGTTACGAAACTATTCGAGTATATATAGACCGTATTCTTATCTACCTAGCTATTATATTATAAGGACTACGTAAGTACTTACGTTAATTAGTTATTAAATATAAAGAAGTATATCGATCTAGCTATAAAAAGCCTTTAGTACTTAGATATTATTAATAAATATCCTTTTTAAATACTTAAGAGCCTACTTTAAATCGTATTAATAAACTATACTATCTTACTAATTAATAATTATTTTTATAAAATAGCCCGGATCGTTAACGTAGAGAGGGAAGATTACTAAGTACGCTAAAGTCCTAATTTTTTATATAGTTTTTTAAGTTTATAAAATTAGGGTAGGGGTTTTATTTAGTTTAAAAATACTCTCCTATCCCTCTTTAATTATAATTATATTATATACTAGAGCGAGGTCCCGTATTATAACCTCTATTATAAATCCGATCTCGTATTTTCGAATCTAATTTTTATATAATAAGCGTCCTTAAAAGTTATAATAATTAGTTAGGATTTTTATTACTTTGTAATAGTTCTAACCTATTTAAGTCTTCTAGTTTTTTAAACTTTTAAAAGCCTCGGGGCGCTAATTAAAGAAGGGAAGTACGTCCCCTATACCGAGCTAATTAGAAAAGTTAATTTTATAAAGGGTTAGGATTATTTAGGGGAAACTAGTTCGTTTAGGTACTAAGTTCGGGTAATAATTAGTATACGCTTTATATTAGTAGTTTATATTAAAATTAATAAACTAAAAATCCTTAGTATTTATTATAGCCCCGGGGTTAGTCTTATTAAAAATAATATATCTATTTAGATTCTACCTTTTTAGTTAGTATTTAGTATCGTTTTTAAAGTTCTTTATCGTAATTAGGCCCTAAATTCGCACTATATTCTTTTTATTATCTAGCTTAGAAAGGGAGATAGGAAGTAAGAAAGCTATTATAAATCGCTAGGTTAGTATTTATATAATAGATTAGAAAGTAAAAATTAGAAGAAGTTTAATTAGTAGTAGTTATAGGGAAGTAGTTAAGGAGGGAAAAAGGAAAAGTTAGGTAGTTAAGTAAAAGGCTGCCCTTTTATACTAATTATAAGGGCGGCCTTTGCTAATTAAAAAAGAAGGCGCTATATTATAAATAATAAGAAGGCCCCGATCTTATAATTTATTCTTTTTTTTTTTATGCGGTAGTTATAATTTAGCGCCGATTAGCTAAGAGATTTATAATACTTTCTTTTTTAATACTCTAGATCTGGGGGGTATATAGAGGCCCTTTTTTAATTCCTCTATTACTTTTTATTTCTTCACCTAAATAATAGCTTTTTAATCGTAATTATTCTTTTCTTTTTAGTAATATAATCTACTTACTTATTATATCTAATACTTCGGCTATTAATAACGCGTATCGGATTACTAAAACTACTTATTATAACGTTTAGCCTTAGTAATATTCTTTTTTTATTTTTAAAAAGGTCTATTCTTAAAAAACTTAGGACTATAAGTTTTAAAAAGTTAATAAAAAGTAGACTATAATAAGCGCTACTTTATTTAATCTTTTTAATCTTTATCCTAATCTAACGTTACTCCTTTTTAAATTCTTAAAACTATTAATTAGTTAACTCTTTTTAAATTAGCTAGAGAGCTTTATACTGAATTCTATATTATAAATCCTTAAGTTAATAAGTATATTAAAAGAGAAATAGCTTAGAAGTTTTAGTAATTAACTATAAATTAGAACGTTATTAAGAAGTACGTCTATAATCCGGGTATTATAAGTAGATTACTTTCGTAAAGTTATTAGGTTTTTATTAATTACGATTACACTAGTTACTTCGGCCCTTTATTTTAGCGATTAAATAAACGAACCCCTACTATTAATTCTTTACTTATCTAGGCTTATAGCGTTTAAAATACTATACTTTATAACTATTATGCACGGTCTTTTTAGAAGTATATTAGTTTTAATACTAAGGAGCTAGTTAGAAGGATAGTCCCCTACTTTAAGTGCGTTTCTCTTTTAGATTATTTTAATAATTAATATAGTAATTATATATATTCCGAAAATAAGAAATGCTACTTTAAGAAGAGTAACGACTAGTAAGCTATTAATTAATCTAGAGCCGACTCTAAGTAAAGCTATTATTATTATTATACGATAAGTAGTAGTAGGGTAGCGTCTCTAATCCTAACTAATATTAAGAGAGTTAAGACTTTAGTTTATATAGTCTTTAACTAGATCGATATTACTAAAACTAAAGAGGATAAGTATAATTCCGTTCTTAAGGACGCCCCTCTTACGTACCTTATTAAAAATTATATATTTATAACTCGTAAAGGTTATTAATATATTAAGATAAAATAAGTAGAGTAAGAGGTTATATAGGCTAAGCTAAATATTAAATAGGCTCGATTAAATAGGGAACTAGGCTTAGATATTTAAAAAAAGGAGTAGGGTTTTTTAATATAATTATATAATTAGTAAATAAGGCCGTTAGGTTTTTAATCGTAATAACTAAAAAATAATTCTTTTCCTCTTATCGTCCCCTTATATTTTTATCCCGGATCTAAATAAAGAAATAATTAAAAAATTAATAGGATTTAATAATATCCTTATAAAATAATATTTAATAAATAAAAAAACTCGTAGTTTATACTAGGGATCGGTAGTAATAAGGGGTAATCTAGCCCTCTCGAGAGGCCCTTATTTATAATTAGGTTTATTTAGTAACTAGCTAAGTATCCTCGTTCCCTAAGTTTATTATATTATTATTATAATTAAGAAGTAGAATTGCGTTATCGATTATATTATCCTATAGGGATAGAAGGTTAGTTAAGTCGGAAATAAAGTCCTTATAAAGATTAAACTTAGTAAGTAATAAGTAAAAGCTTTTTAAAGACTTTGGGAACTTCTTAAGTTAATTATTAATATAAGTAGTCTTTATAATTAGTTTATTAATAAGCGTTTTTAGTTAATATAATAATCCGTTCGGAGTAGCTAAGTAAATATAAAAAGGTCCTTATTAATAATAATCGAGTTTTTTAAAAGTTAATATATTATTTTTTTATTAAATATTAAAAACGAGAACTAGATTACTAGTTTATAATTTTACTAATTAGAGGGTGTACGAGGAGTTAAACTAGTTACGGGTTTAGGCTCGGTATTAGGTAATTTTATTAGCTATAGCTTCTTAGTCGTTTATTAAGGAGATAAAAGCTCGTAATCGGGCTTAGACTTTTTAATTTATTATATATATATTTTCCTAATCGAGTACTCTCTAAGTCGCCGTCCTTCTTTCGATCGGGGTCGTTATATAACGATTATAAATAAGATAGAACGGTATATAACTTAATAATACTCTAATAGTTATCCTATTTATAAAAAGGGCTATAGTTAGTATTAGTCTAATATCTTTTTTTTTTAATTTAACTAAATACGAAGTATATACGTAATAAGTTAGTAACCCTTCTTAAAGAGCCCGTTAGCGTGAGGGTTATAAGCCGATATAACCTTTTACTAAGTACCGTACCGTTAATTAAGCTACGTTATAGCGCCTATATTTTCTTATCCCCCGTTAATAATTAGAGTACCGTAGATCCTATAGTAATAAATAATATTTTCCTAGATAAACTTCGTAATATTTTTTAATATAGCGTTTGTTATAATCCGCGCTTCTAGGTATCTCGTAAACTTATAATGCGCTTTAACGACCTTTTATTTACCTATATACTAAATATTTAAATAGACTTTAAAAAAAGGTTTATAAATTAGAATTATAAATATATAGGGGTTATTAAAACATTATAATCTAGCTTTTTAATAGGCTTCGTAAGTCGCGATTAGCTCCCGAGTCTAAGCGTATATTCTTAACTAGTAATATCGTTCTATAAAACAGAAATATATAGCCTCTTGTCCTCTATGCCCGGACTTATTATATACTTCGCTAATTAGGTCTACTTAGCGGCGCTTATTATTAATTATTTAAGTAGGTTAGGGACGAGTCTTCGTCCCTTATTAAAATAGAAGTTTATTTTATATAATAAATCGTATTACTATTTATTTAAAACGTTTAAACTAATTAAAGGGTATACTAACTAGCCTCTTTAGAATAAGAAAGAAATAGGTAATTTATTTCGAGAGGTCCGACTATTATTCGTTCGGTACTAGCGTATTAACTAGAATATTTATTTCCTATATTTAATTAACAGTAGCGTTATTATAGCTATGTACTATAATAAAAAAGTTCTTTATAACTCGTGTTCATAGGACTTATATATTAATAAAGTCCTTAATATCTTTATTAAGCTCTATTTTAACTAGGTTAGATTAGCTAGGGGGTTTTTTTAAAAGGCTATTTATTATAGTATTCTTCTTTTTATTAATATACTTAATCTTAAAGTTAAAAAGTCTAATTTAAAAGAGCTAGCGTATTATTATTACTAATAATAAGTTATTTACTATATTATTAATTTAAGTAACTAGGACTCGGGCGTTAGTTTTTAATAAGAAATTAATCCCAAATAGATAGTTATAAAGACGCTTTAGGCTTATTAAAACGCCTCGTATTTCGAGCTTTCCGGAGTTATAATTAAGCTCTAGCCCGCGCTATATCCCGCTCTCGTATTAAGTAATAATACGCTCGTTATTAATAACCTAACTAAGTATACTACCCTATTCTTTAATACTAGCGTTTATTATAAGGATAATCCGTCCGGCTTCGGTACTATAGTTTAGTAAAACTAGAATAAGAGCTATAGTAATTACCTCTTTAAGCGTTTTTATAGCTTCGATTTACGGCGCTCCCTATTTAAAAGATTAGTTCTTACTAAGTAGGGAGTATAACGGGGCTATTTTAAAAAAAAATTACTTAATTTAGTAGTAATAAAAAGTAATAATACTAAGAAACGATCTAATTTTTAAGATGTTTAAGTATTTTATTTATTTAAGGATCTTAAGGACTTTAGTTTAATTAGGCCGTCTCCTTTTTATATTATAAAAGTAGCTTATAATAACCGCGAATAATTAGTACTATTACGACTTTATTTTAGAAATAGTATAGCTAGCTAGCTCGACGTTAACTAAGACTTAATTAATATTCTAGAGGTATTTATAAACGAATTATCGGATCCCGGGATAGTTAGTTAAGTACTTATTATTATAGTAGGATCGCGGGCCTTTAATTATAATATTATTAATAAAAGCGCTATAATATTTCGGAATTAAGTTGTAAAGAATACGGGTTATAATCTAATAGAATTAGGTTACTAAATTTATCGTTCTTATTAAGAGGGTATAGTATTTATATAGCCCGAGTAAAGTTAAGAAGGTTATTAAATTACGGCTCTTTTTATTTAAAAAGATCTAATTATAACTAAAAAAGAAATCTAAGAAAGAGATAAGTTAATCTATAGTAAATTCCTCTAAAAACTCGTTAATATTAAGTAGTTACTAAGCGTTTTAAAGAGTAATAGCGTTAACCTTAATTACTAAGTTAATTAGTTAAAAACTACCGTCCTTTTTTATTATTAAGAACTAGGGGTTCTAATACGTAGTATAGTTTTTTTTAATAATACCCTGGGCAATACGCTCTTAGATTACTTTAAAAGCTTTTAGTAATAGAGCTTTTAGAATTAGGATACCCTTTGCTTACTAAGCCTTATAGGGTATAGTTTTAATTAATTAAGGCGGTACGACTATAGGGTTAAGACGGCCGTATTTAAAAAAGTCTTATACTAGCGCTTTTTCTTAATTAAGGAGTATTTACTTAAGGAGACCTTATTTATAAAATAAAAAATAATCGTAATTTTTAAAAATAGCTTAGAGGCGGTCGTTTATTAATCTAAAGCCTAGTTCTATATTTAAAAACTTAGGTATAATAATATCCTTATAAGGGCCCGATTAGTCTCGTAGCTTATTTTTAACTTTTTTAAGTTTTTTAAGCTTTTAGTAAGGATTATTATTAGGTATTAATCTATTAGAGGGCGTATTATTGACTAACTAAACTTTCTAATCCTTTTTTTTACATATCGTATTAGTTTTTATAGCACAGGGAATTTTATAAAAGGCTTTTTTAGCCGTTTCGTAGTATTTTAATACCTTTCGCTCTAGTTTCGTAATTCGTTATTCGATACGTAACTCCTCTCGTCGAGAGGTAAGTATTTTTATTAAAAGACGTAAATCGTCTTAGTTAGCTAATCTGTTCGGTCTATCTCTAGCCTTATTCTAAATAGCCGCTATTACTCTCTTAATTTATATAATCTAAGGCTAGATTATATAGAGCGTAATTATAGTTATAATCTAATTAACTTAGCCTTAGTCTAAGATCGCCGTAATATGCTTGTTTTTTTTTAGCTTAGATTCTAAGTAGGGGTTATTAGAACTAGTAATATCCCCGGTTATATTACTAATATTTAGTTTTCTAATTTAAAAACTTCCTCTATATACTACTTAAGCTAGAGTAAGATATCTTTTACGTTTTAAAAACCGTTCGTTCTAATTATCCCTATAGAGATCCTTAGCCTCTCGTTCTTAATATAAATTAGAGTAGTAATTATCGACTTATTATATCTAAAAAATAGCTTAGTATTTTATATAAATAAAAGACTTAGTAATAATAGATCGGAGGTCTCTCGCTCGTTTTTAATAAAAAAATAAGTAATTATTTTAAACTTACTAATCTATACGTCCGCAAAGTAGAAGCTATTAAAAGTTATTTAGCTAATCGGATCGTACTTAAACGTTTATATCTAAAGCTTTGTTACTATATAGGAAATACTAGCTTTTTTAATATATTATTTTAAGAGGATATTAACTTATACCTTAGTATTTAGGATAGTAATAATTATTAAACCCTTATTATCCTAATTTATACTAAATATTTAGATTTTTAATTAGAGGTAGGCGTTCGAGATTATAGAAGTTAGGAGCTTAGAATTCGTATTAGCGCCTCTAATTCTACTAATTTTAGTTATACGGCTCGGCCTTAGAAAGAGGTTTTAGTTATATTTATTAAAAAGATCCTCGATATCCTTCTATTATTACTTATTCTTTATTAGATTTACTAAGGACTTCGGGGTTTTTAATAAGATTTTATTAGTATTAGAGTACCCCTAATTACGTATTAAAATTATTATTACTATAGTATATTTTAGTATAATTTTTTATAAAAGGTTTATAGAAAGCGAAATTAGGGCTTCGAACTTCTTTTTTATTAATTTTTTTATTTTAGCCCTAAGGTTAAAATCGTAAGTTTAATTAATAGTTATCGTTTTTTAAGTTTTATAAAAAAGAGGCTCTTAGGTTTTTTAAGTACTAGTATTAGAGGTACTAATTAGGATTTTAATAAGCTAGAGCCTAGAGATAGATATAGAAGTTACGTTCTCTACTATTTTAAAAACCTCGTTACTATTATTAATTTTTATAATTTCTTTTTTTTAATTAGAAAAAAAAACCGTTTTTTTTTAGGTTATAAAGGCTAGCTTAGGCTATTAATCTTATATATTTTCTTAGAGTATAACGTAGTTATTAAAGTGCGGTTTTTAAGTAGTTTTCTTTTGTGAATAGTATAAACGTCCGCTTAGTTATAGTAGCTTAAGTTAGGTCGTACTATATAAACGTATTTAATTATACTTATAGGATTAGCCGAGGGAAGTATAAGTATAGTTTATTAGAGTAGTCCGATCTAATAGTTTAGAATCTACTTAGCTAAAAGCTTAGTATCTTCTTTAGTTAATATATTTACTACGTAAAAAAAAAGGGTAACGTAATTAGTAATCGTACGCTTTCTTTTATTTTTAATTATAATAAAAGGGATATCTCTTATAAGTTCCTAACTATTGCGCTTTTTATAGTACTAAGCTCCCTAAGCTAAAATAATAAGATAAGCGTTCTTATTAAGAGTATACTAATCGCAATCCTTAATAATCCGGTAGTATAAACTTTAATAGTACTAGTAGCGGTCTCTAGGTCTTATAATTAGGGGTTAATTAGGACGCGCAGCGCTTATATTAAATATATGAGTAGGACCCTGAAAGTAAATACTATTCTAATAGATTTTTAGCTTACTTATTTTATTAACTAGGTTAGAATTAGTAATATTATTAGTGGCCGCCTTGGTAACCTAGGCTCTTATTATTAACTAGTAATATTACTAGTAGTTCGGATACTAGTATTAAATATTTTTACATACTTATAAAATAAGGAATTGCGATAAGGTTTTAAGTTAATTTTAATTATTTATAAAGAGTAGGCTATATTCTTTTTTATATATAATTATATTAAAAAGTCCTACTTTAAATCTTATGTACTTTATTAATTTAATAAAGCTGTCTAAAGTAACCCCGACTTCCTCTACTACTTCCTTTATAATATTAGCATAGAACCGCTTATATACGGCCTTAATTAAGCTCTTATTAGTTACGATATAGAGGTCTTATTATTTAATAAGAGTAATTATATTATTAATCTTAATAAATAGTACCTAAGTAAAGTTTAAGTTAGAAAATAAGATAAGTAGTCCTTTAGTAACTTTTTTAATTTACTCTTTCTTATTTAAGAAGCGGTTAGTATCCTATTTTCCGTACTTTTTTAAAAAAAAATCCTTAGCTTAGGCCTAGGGTAGTCCTCTAATTACGTCTTTAACTAGAGTTTAATAATCTCTTTTTATAATATATATAATAAGTTTACTTCTAAATCGGTCCGGGACCTTATTAATTTCGTATTAGTCTTCGAACCTTTTTAAAAAGTTTATAATATTATTATTTTTAAAGACTATAGTCCCCTCTTAATTAGGAAACGGTATTTTATAAAACCCTATATTCTCTATTAAATTAGGTTAAGGAATTATAGGGTCCTTAGTTTAAGGTACGATTATTTAGATCTAAGTAGTAATAGCGCTTAAGAGGGTATTAATCGAAGTATTTATTCCGATCTAAGCCGTAACTAGCCTTTTTTAATTAGATTAGTAAGTAGATCTATTATTAAGAGTAGGTTTATTATTATTAAATAACTTTATAGTTTATAGGTTTTAATAAACTATAAAAGTTAGTTTAGTAAACGGTCTATCTAAGGTAAAAAGGTTAGGTTTATATAATTAAACGTCCTAAGGGTCGCTAATAGTAGTAAAAATAACGTATTAATTATTTATATTTACGGTCCGAGGTTATTTAAAGTATAGTTCGTTAATTTTATTTATAATCTTAATAGTCTTATATTAGTTTATTTATTTTAAATAGAGTTTAGAAAGAGAGGAGAGGAGCCGTCCTAATAGCTAGAGCGTAGTTATTATCCTAATTAACGTAATTTAAGCTGTCCTTCTTAGCCCTTATTAAGCGTATAACTAGAGTTTTAATCGGACTTCGTATTAGGCTTATAATAATATTAATCGAAATTACTAGTAGGTCTGGTTAAAAGCTAGTTTCTTAAGTACCCTTAGTCCGATATATCCGTACTTCTAAATAGGTCTATTATTAAATCTCTAGGCTATATTAATTAATAAGGAATAATCTAATTAAATAACTAGCTATGCTTATTAAGGTATTTTATTAGTTCTAATCCTAACTCGTCGTTCGTTTTATTATACTATTGTGGCGTTTATATTTAGGCCCGATCCGGTCTTAAGTATTTACGTATTTCTTTATTTATCTATTTTACTTACTTATCGGGGTCTATTATATCCCCCCTTTATTAAATAAGAAGCCCTTTCTTATACGTTTTTGTTTTTGCGTTTTAATTATCTAATCTTTTTTTTAATTAGAGTCCTGCCGCTCGTATTTATCTTAATCGTTACGCCGCTTTTTTTTACTTATTTATTTAAATTATCTCTAATTTAGTCGGGCTCTTTTTTATTTATTCTCTTATTTAAAAAAAAAAAGGATTTTTAAAAAGGGAGACTATTAAAAAGGTATAGAGTATAAAGGACTTTTGTAGTACGGTACTTAAGAAGAACTATTAATACTTATAAAAGTAATATAAAATACCTCTTTCGATCGGGTTAATATAACCTTAATTAACGGAGTTATAATTAAGGAAAGGGGGTAGTATTAACCGGATTAAAAGGGTAGACTTCTTAATTATCTTATATTATTATATTTAAAAGTAAATTATTAAAAAGGCTCTAGTTCGATTTTAAAAAAGTATATATATAATTAAAGTAAAGATCTATATTACTAAGCTCCTCTCCCTAATGAGGGGCCCTTCTCCTTATATCTTCCTCTAATTAGCTCTCCCGCAAGTCCTTATATTTAATCGTCTTTAGAGGAAAGAAAGACTAGGACTGATCGCCCTACCCCATTCTAGTACTTAATTATTATTTTAATAAGTAAGGGAAGCTTTTTACGGGCCTCCCCTCTTAGCACCGGCCCCTACTACGGGGACGGGGTACTTACTAAAAAAAACTAAACTCTATTTATATAACGTCTTTTCTAAGTAGTATAAGTAAATAATTAAAACTTTTAATAACGGATCTCTTAGTTCTAATATTAATAAAGAACGTAGCGAAATATAATAAGTAATATAAATTATAGAATTTAGTAAATTATCGAATTTTTAAATATATATTGCGCTCGCTAGTATTTTAATAAGTATACTTATTTAAGCGTTATTTTAATCTTTAAGTACTACTTAGTTTTGGGGCCTTATAGTATACGTAGGCTTTTAAAAATAATAGCGGACCCTCCCGGAGCCTCTTTTATATAATAATTAATATTTTATACTAAGATTCGGAAGGACTTTTATTATAAAACTTTTTAAATTCTTTATAAATTAACCTCGGATTAAGTAAAAATACTTACTAAACTTAAGTATATTAATAAGTAAAAGAAAAAAAACTAATAAGGATTGCCTTAGTAATAGCAAGTAAAATAATAATAACTTAAATTTAAAATCTAACCTTAGGCCCGAATTATAATTTATAAAGGATATTTTTAGCGCAGTACTTTCCGAGTTCTTTAGAACGGGACGTTATAGAGGGTAAGAGCCCTGTATAATTAAATACTAAGCTTTTATAAAGCTTTTTTAACGAGTCGAGTAGTTTAAGAATATTATTCTAAATAAGAGGTATATTTTTTTTAAAACTAAATATTAGCTAGAGACCGATAGCGTATAAATAGAATAATTAAAAAATAAAAAGTACTTTAAAAAGAGGGTTAAATAGTACGTAAAATTATTAAAAAAAAAGCGCTTATAACTAAACTTATATTTAGTAAATTACTTAGCTCTTATAGCTAGGGCACTTTACTAATATAAGCTAGTATTAGCTTACTATTAAAAATAAAAGCTTTAGGAACGTAGCTCTTCTTAGGGAGTATTATAGCCTATTATATAATACTTTTTAGTAAACTAAAGTACGCACTTTATAAGGATACTAGCATAATAGTTATTAATAACCCGTTTTAAAATACGGACTAAAAGGTTAACTTTATATACGAGTATTTAGGTATTAAACCCCTATACGTAATAAAAATAAACGTAGGTAAGAGCTTCGGCGTATTATTAACTAATCTTAATATTCTTAAATAGATTTAAATAAAAGTATATAGGGTTAGACCTAAAAGAAGGTAAACTATACGTATATAAGGTAAAGCTAGAGGAAACTCTAATAGAGGCTCGTAGTGGTTTTAATATATAAATCGATTATTAAATATACGTATAGGGGTAAAAGACTAATCGAACCTTTTAGTAACTAGTTTTTACTAAAGTTTCCCTTAGGATAGTAGTATTAAGCTTAGTTTTATAAAATAAAGCAAATAATTAGGGACTCGGGGGCTATTTTTTACTTTTATTTATTTTTAAATTTTAAATATATAAAAAGCCCTTATTACTTAGTTAAACGTGGGTATTTAAATATATTAATATTAGTGGGCTATTTTTAATAAGTAGAACTAGTAATATAGGATAAACCGAACGTAAGGTTAAGGTACTAGAATAGTTACTTATTAAATATTATAAAAAGTATTAGTATAATTTAATAATAAGATAGTAGTTATAAAAGTCGGAATTTACTAAGGACTATATAATAACTTATTTACTAAATATATTAGCTTTAAAAATAAATAGTACTTAGATAACTTATTTATACCTCGCCCTTAGTATAGAAACGATATATTAAGGAGTAAGTAAACGTAGAGGTTAGTAATAAAGCTTAGGGTGTGAGCCTAAGTAAAACGGCCTTTAGTATAAATCTTAATAATAATAGTAAATACTTTAATAAGAACTTAAAGGACCGAAGTAGGGAAAAGTTCTATATAAATAACGGTTAGATATAGGTTAGTTAATCCTAAACTATAAAGAAGTTTTATTTTAAAAAGGTACTTATACCTTATATAATAAAAGAGAAACTAGTTAATATTTTAGTACTTAAATATAGGTTTTACGTAATAATATAACTAAATATAGAAACGACGGCGGGGGCCCCGAGCAGAGTTCTTTTTTTTTTTAATAGTTTATTACTTTAAAATCGGTTTATTTAGAACTAGGGTTTAATAACTAGAAGAGCTTAGTACTTTTATTAAATTTAGTACGCTCTTAACGTCTTTTAAAAATCCATAAAAAAGAATAATTCTTATATTAAATCGTACTTATAACTATAATAAGTTTCTAAAATAAATAGCTTCTAGTTAATAGAATAATATAAATAAAAAAAATTAATAAAATAGATCCGTAATTTTAGGATAAGGATTAGTTCTAAGGGTTAAGTACGTTAAGCTTTAGGTAAACGGCTTAGGAATAGGTTATTATTAACTAGGTAACTAGCTAGAGGTTTTTAATACTCAGGTTCTAACGTCCTTAATAAGCTTTAGCTATCCGGCGTATAGTTAATAACTAACTTAGAACTAATATAAATAAAGGGAATCTAACTATTTAATTAAAATATAGTATTACGATAGCTAAAAAGTAGTATTAATATAATATAATTTCTACTTAGTATTTTAAATATTAAAATAAAAGAATTTAACTAAGTGCGAATAAATAGTAAAAATAACTATAACTTTCTTAAAGTAGCTAAATACCTCGTTATTTAATTAGTAATATATATAAATAAATTAATAAGATTCTTACTATCCCTATTTACTATTTAGCGAAACTATAGCTAAGGGAACGGGCTTAGTAAAATTAATAAGAAAAAAAGACCTTATTAAACTTAATTTTAGTTTAATATTATAAAAAGATATAAGGAGCGTAGGATAGGTAAGAGCTTTAGTATTAGTAAAATACTATTACTCTTATTATTTTTTTACTTATTTAATAAAGCGGGGCTAGATTTATATTTAACTTTTAGTTTTAAAGTCTTTCGCAGGCCGACCTAGGTTAAAAATATTATTAAGTAGGGAGTTTAGCTAGGGTAGTATATTTATTAAACTATAACATAAGTATCCTAAGGGGGGCTTATAGAGAATAGAAATTTTTAGTAAAATAAAAAGGTAAAAGTCCCCTTAATTTTAATTTTTAGTATAAATATAAACTATAAAAGTGTGGCCTATCGATCTTTTAATCCTTCGAAATTTGAGGCTAGAGGTACTAGAAAAGTTATTATAAGGATAACTAGCTTATAATAGCTAAGTATTTATAGTAACGTTATTTTTTAATCTTTTAATATTAGCTCTTTTTATTATATTAAAGTAGAATTCGGTAAGCGTTAAATTATTTACTTATTAATAGGGAACGTAAGCTAGGTTTAGACCGTTATAAAATAGGTTAGTTTTATTTTATTAATAACCTCGTTATAATAGTAATTAAGCTTAGTACGAGAAAAACCGCTTATTTAAATAATTAGTTTTTATAACTATCCGACCGGGTAGTGCTACGATACTATTATTTATTAAATAATAGCTAAATATTTCTAAGTTAGAATTTATATTAGAACGCGACGATACTTCTTATATATATAAATAGATATAAATAGGCTCTAGCTTAGTATTTTAATAAGCGATTTTTTTACTACTCTTAAAGTGAGTAATAATATTTTACGAATTATAATTTTAGTACGAGCGGGGTTAAATCTTTTATAAACGACTTAAATATATAAAAAGGTTTTATAAATAATAGAGTAGTTTTATTATTACGATTTACTAAAAATAAGCCCTTTTTTACTTCGATTTTTTTATAAACTTTAGTAGCCGCGGGCCGTGAGAATACGAAGTATTTTATTAGTTTTAGTAGTAATAATAATAATAATAGCTACCCGGGCGCTCTTAAAGTAGCTAAGTACTATATTGCGTTGCTAAGTACTTTAGAATAGGAAATAGCTAGCTAGGCTAAAGGCGTTATGTAGTACTTAGGTACCCTAGAGTAGATAGTATAGAGCTAGTTATTTTTAAGTATACTAAGGCTACTTTAAGTACCTTAGGGTAAGTATAGCGAGTAGCTTAAAAAGGCTCCGAGTATTTTAAAAAAGATAATACTACTAAGTACTCTAGAGTAGGCCCTATAAGTACTTCTAAATAGGTGCGGCGAGTGCCCTAAGACCGCCCCAGGTACCCTAGAATAAACGTACTAAGTACCCTAGAATAGCTCCCTAAGTACCCTAGAATAGGTGCCGCTAGCTCCCCAAGACCGCCCTAAGTACCCTAGAACGGCTCCCTAAGTACCCTAGAATAGGTGCGGCGAGTGCCCTAAAAAGGCTCTAAGTACCCTAGAACAGGTGCCGCCGGCTCCCCTAAGGCCGCCCCAGGTACCCTAGAGTAGACGCCCTAGGTACCCTAGAACACGTAGACCAGGTACCCTAGAGTAAGCGCTATAAGGGCCCTAGGGCCGGCCTAAATAGCTTAAAACGAAGCCTAAGGTATTATAAAAGGCGGTCGGAGGGCCTAGGTACCCTAGAAGAGAACTTAATAAGAATAAATAAGATTATTTAAGAAATAAAAACCGAATTACGTACTAAGTATAAGGTTATACGTGAATTTTAATATAACTTTATATCTAGCTTAGATAGTATACTTTTTATACTTAAAAATATAAGCTTAGCTTTTCTAAATCCTCTTTAAATATTTTTTTCTATAATTACTTACGTAAATACCCTATAAAACGTAAATAAGAAGTCCTTTTTTATAATATAAGTACTACTCCGTCGTATACTTTTTTTAATTTCTTAGTTATATACCGTTTTTAAAAGTTTAAAATATTTAATATCTAAGGGCTATAATAAATAAAACGAATAAGCCAGTATATAAAGGATAATAATATTATTCCTTTTATAATATAACCTAAAATCCGTAAAATAATAACTTTCGTATCCGTTAATAATAAAGAGGTAATTTTAACCTTTTATACGTAGTTTTATATACTATTTAAAATGTTTTATCTAATCTAAGCCTCTCTTATTTATTATTTATCCATTTTTAAACGTTATAATAACCTAACTATATAATAAACTAGATTCCGTATACTAAGTAAAGAGGTAATATTTACTTATAATAATAATATATAGTAGGATACTATAGCTTAACGAGCTAATAGCCTAGATAATTATAACTTGTTTATAATTACTAAGCTGTATTATTTTCGTACTTAACTACTTTATTATATTTATAATAACTATTCTAAATATAATCTAACTTATTATAAAGCTAGTTTTATTAAAGTTATAAATATGTGACTTTACGATATTATATTTCGTAATTATGTTCGTTATAAAGTAAAACTATGCGTTTATTACGTTTAGATCTTTATATTAAACCCTCTCATAATCGTATTTATCAAAAAAGCGCGTTTAGAGCTATCCTTATTACTTAATAAAGTTCGAGGCCTAGCGCTTCTTAACTAAGGGCACGTCGCGGTTAATAAGTAGTTAATTAGCTATATTTTCTATATTATTAATATAGAGAGGAAAAAATCAAGGATTTAGATCGAAAATATACCTAACTAGCTTCTCTTTTTTAAATAGTATTACATCCTGCGAGTTATGGATAGTATCATAACGTAATTATGTTCTCTTAAGTTTATAAATAAGTATAATATAGCTAACTAAATAGATCTTAGTTATAGCCTAAGTACTTAGTTAAGGATTATTTTAAATAGCCTAGAGGGTAAGCTAAACCTAAGACTTTTTATTTAGGTAAATTATAATATATTATAAAAAAAAGGTACCTAGTCGCGTTAGAGTATTATAGTTGTAATTTCGTATTTTACTCGCTTTTCTATTTTACTCGCTTATTATATACGTTAATAAGTTAATAATATAAGTACTAACCTTTTTTTACGTATTAATAATATAACTAAAAGCGTAATAAATACGGCCGCGCTTATAAGAGTTAAGGTTACCCTGCTCTTTAGTATAATAGAACTTTATAAGAGTATTTTAAATAAGTTAGGTAGCGCTATATAGCTCCTTAGGAACTTAAAATAAGATTATTAGCTTAACGTTTTAGTAATAAATTAATGAGGACGTAATAACTTATAATAGAATACTTCTTTTTATTAACTTAATAAATAATATACTTAGTAATATAAGACCAGTAATATAAACGAGCTTATTAATATTATAACATATACTAATAAGTAGCGTATATAAGGAATACTACTATAGAGATTACAAAAGCCTTTTTTAAAATTATACTTAATATTAAATATATCCTAGATACGTAAAATAGTAAATATCTTAGTAAATACTTAGTAATAGTATATTAAAAGAATTGTAATTAAAAAACGATACGGGAATTAGAATACTATAAAGAAAAAAGTATAATTATATAATAAATAATTTATAGAACAGTTACTAATTAAAGGGGGGAAAGAAAAAGTAAATATACGATTAATAATAAAAAGAAAATCTTTTACTTTACTTAATAGCCTAGTAATAATAATAACCGCGAGGTTAAGTAGGCTCTTATATATTATAATAATTAAAATACTTTACTATAAATACGTACTATCGACCTAGTAACTAGTTAGCGCGCTATTACTAAATAATAATAATAAAGTATCCGTTAGAAAATAAAATAAGAGTAATACCTTATTCTTAAGTAAAAAAGAATATTATTAACGTTTTGAAAAAGTTATTATAAATAACAACGCTAATAACTTTATTATTAATATTAAAAAAAGATATTATATAATAACTTCAAGGACTAAAGTTATATAAGAGGGGAGTAATTATAATAAATTCGGGATACGTATAATAATAGGATATTAATAAGTTAGTGACTAGTATACGGATTATTTATTTATATATTCTGCCTTTGCTGGCTACTCGGGCGGTTCTTAGTATTATTTATACGGTATTAATATACGGTATTAGTAGATACTTATACTGTCTCGCTAGACTATTTTCTTTTAGATTCTCTAACTTTTTAACTTTCCTTCTTACAAAGTTCATAACCACGGATTAGTATACGGATTATATTATAAAAGAACTTTTTATAAAACAAAGCCCGTACGAAGGACTTTATAAACTTTAGTTTTATGATATACTTATATCTATATTATAGCCTCGCTAGTTAAGTACTTATAGCCTAATCTCTTATACCTCTTTATAACTATTATACTAAACTTTGATTTATATATTATTTTAATAAACTTTATATTTTAAACATAAAGAATATATATATTTTAGAAACGGGACCCGTTATCTTAGTATACTAAGTTTTTTTATTCTTACTTATTATTATTTAACGCATTCTATAAGATTTTTCTTCAATAAAAATATATAATATTTAAATATATTAATACATTTAATACATTATAATTACTATAGCTCATAAAGCGGGTTAACTTAAGTTATATATTATAAGGTTTAATAATATATTAAAATGTATAGTTCGTTTCTTAAACGCTCAATTACTTCAAATTTAACTCTTTATATTTATTAAGTTAAAAAAAGCCATTGTATTATATTTTGTAATCTTCTATATAATTTAATTATCTTAGACTCGATGTTTTACTCATAGCTTAGAAAGAAAAGTTATAATATTATAATATTATAAAAGCGTTCTTTTAAACTTATAACAAAGAAAGTTAAATTAATAATAGATTTTAATATCATAATTAAATAACAAATTCTCTTCTCTTTTTACTCAACTATAGGCTTTAATAATAATAAATTGCTATCAAGAAATAAAAATACGTATTTCTCTTACTATTTAGTATTATTTACTTTCTCTTGCACTCATAACTTCGGATAGCATCGTTAAAGCGGCCATTACCATCAGCTAAATTATCATCATCCTGGTTACGATAGGACTCCCCTCGACATTGCCGCTCCCTATATTTAAGAAATGTCCTTCTTAGTCAAGAAGGTTCTAAGTAACAATTCTGTTCTCAAGGTTTATACTTACCGATACCAAGTGCAAGTATCTTTATCCCTATCATTATTACGAATAGAGCTGATGCGGTCAACGAAACTCTCCGGGACATTATCTATGCATAGCTCCTCTGTAAGTAAAATGCTTATAGCGACCGATTAAGCATCGAGATAAGGGCTTAGTGTGGGAGCGGAACTCACAGCAAGATCCTGTCTGAAGGACGTCGGTTCGGCAGCGGCCTCTGAAGCGGGTGTCGTCACACATAAAGACGGTAGCCTCAGCACGAGCAGAGATAGCTGGGGTTGAAGTTTTGTCTATAGGGGTAGCGATGATCAGGACGGCAAGTGCCCCTAGACACGCCAGAGATGATTTCATAAAGCCCATTGTGATTGAAACAATTGTGTAGTTCGATCTGGCACTTGTGTAAGGCATGCAGACACATCAGGAGCACCATCAGTGAGGAATGGGGTTTAAATACTGAACGACGTCGACAAATCTATCAGCCCTGCTTTACTCCCTTGAACCATGAAAGCCGCCTGTGTCCAAAGGCGATCGGGTATCATCCGGGCTTCCTTGTTTCGTTGACCTTTATCATGAAAGTAAACTATAGCCTGAAGTATGCCCAGGGCTGCAGAACGCCACGGTATCCTTGTTAAGTCGTGCGAACAATGATGGACAAATGATCTCTTCAAGGCGCTAGATTTCCTATAGACATATCACTTATTCTTGACGGTACACTCATAGAGTCTCTTGAAAGCCCATGCTGCTTTCCCAACGACACGACATCTTTCACACACGTGCAGCACCACTTTCGCAGTCCGCGGCCGGGCTCGACACACACATATAAAATTATGCAGAATACCGGATGCTTTTGCATGCTTGTACGGTACTTGATGGCTCCTGTTATTGATTTCTAGGGGCTTTTAGGTTTCTGAACTTACGTCTGACGCACCTGCTCTAGATCAACGTTCTCAAGCACACGCAGGCCAAGCTTGTGGTATTAACATCTTTCGCGGACGCTCGGCCCGGATTTCAAACGGAATTGGTTTGATGTCACGCCTCGTTAAAGCAAATGAGTGGTCAGCTGAGCTAAAGCTTCGTCTGTTGAACCCAAAATGTGATGCCCTTACCATTTTGCCTCGCGAGCACGTGCTCGGTAGCGCGTTCAGCACTTCAGTCTGTCACTAGACCGAGTCTTTCGTTTGGAATACACTTCTGTTATGCGAAAAGACTTTCTAAGCCACTGTTATCAAACGTGCTTAGTCACCTTCGTTTGGCTCTCGACTTTCACTTTAAATATGAGGTCTTTCTATCGGACGAAGCCGTGGCCAAAGCTCCAAGATCATGCTTTCTTCCTAGACGAACCTGATACCGCACATCTCACATTTGATCTCTCGGTAGCTTTGGTATTCTAGGTACGACAATTTACAGGGCTTATGTACAGACTCCATGAAGGTAGGACATTTCGATGATGAAGTGGCGGGTCTCTATGTTCTACCTGGTATCGTGGCCGCACGTCACATAGCTCAGGACAATTCTTGTTACCATCAGACCTCTTATGCCAACAGTCCTAGCCTGATGTATGTTGTTGTCCCGACATGCTGTCACGCAATGACTCATAAGTTCGCACTGATGCCCGAAGTCTGTCGTGATGGCTTCAACCGTCCGTGGACTCTTGGCATATTGTGTGACCCGGCCACATAATCACCGCGATGTACACCGGCTTGCACATTCTTTTTTAATACACTCATTCTCTACAATCCATATCAATGCTCCTATTGCGATCGCACGGCAAATTCTAAGACGCCTTTCTGGCTAAATCTTTGAATAGAAGCCTAAAACTCGCTTGCAAGAGCAGCTTTCATCAGTTGCTTGTCTTGGATCATGACTTTGTCAAGTAAGACTCTAGACTCTAAGTTGATCTTGCTTCCTCTCCACGTAGTCAAGGGCTGGAATGAACTTTAATATTGAGGGAAGGTGAAGTCTTTCGTCGCATACGTTGGATAGGCCAACGCTCATGCTAGCTACTAGAAGGATGACAAGGCCTATGACTTAATATACATGTCTCAAGCACGTTCAAACTCCAGCCAAAGGCAATGATCCCTCCTGCAAACGCATGATGATGATACCACATGAGAATGGTCAACTTGAAGTCCAATTCTGCTTCCAGCTCCTCATTCTTGAATCTCAGATTCACTGTCATGCACAACCGGTCTCGGAATTGACTCAAGTAGTACTAGGATACTATCTGCCTTCCCAAACTCGGTACAATAAGAAAGGATGATAAAGCCTTAACAGTTCGTTCTAGTAGCTACGCCACTACGCCGCTTGCCTGCAAACAGTATGTGCGGTGCCGACTTCCAGCCATTGCTGATTATCAAGTCTCAGTAATATTTGCGCTCTCGGAACCAGGAAGCTTAATCTCTATACACTTTTCAGGTCTTTCCCAAATTGAGCCATCTCTACGCTAATGGAACCACTACCCTATATTGCCTTGTTGTACAAAGGAAGATGCAACTTGCATGTGCAAAAAGTGAAAGCGGTGACCGCCAGACTCCAGCAACTAATACATGTACTCTTCCCCCACGAACTTCACACATCTTGGTTCACGGGTACAGGCGAAAGTCGAGGCTGCTTCAAAGTTGGGCTTGACATCGGAAGCCTCCTTCCCTTTCCTTTCCCACCCTTTCCAGCCCCTCCAACCTTTTCTCCCTTCGAGGGTTTGCCAGCCTTCCCAGCCTTTCCAGCTTTTCCTGCGTGCCTTGTCTCCGATAATAGTGAATGTAAGCTGACTTATGATCAACTTTCGAGTCCAAATGAAGACAAAATAAAATTAATGAATACTTACAGCAGCGCGGCACCGTCTCCTCGCATGATTGTCAGCGTGCGACTCGACAACCAAATGCCCAGGGTTGATACAGTTAGTTTGTCCACATAGGTGGCTTACGTCCAACCCCTCCAATAGACGGTCTTTGGTAGCCCTTCGATGGAAAGCAACAATGGCCAATCGATGGCCATATTGCCTCTTTGCTTCCTTCGTCCTCACCCCTGGAAAGACCGGTCTCGTTTCAACGTACCCCTTTTTGGCGTCGTACTTATGTTAGTATTCACACACTTATAGATGGTAAGTCGAACGAAGGGCATATACAGATTTGGTAGGTCTCTTCTGGCAGAGTATGCATCCATTTAGCGCCCTCTTTGCGGGTCTGTAAGAACTTCCGTTCGTGGAGGAATTCCCAAGAACCAATTGAAGCCACGCCCTGAAAGCCCTCTTCCTAGAGCAACACCAAAGCTCGAACATAGTGTCGGAACATCTTTTGATGGTCTTATGCGGGTTTGAAGCTTTGGAAGTTGAGGGGACATTGGAATCTGGAGTAAGCGAAAGAGACCGTGGTGGGAGTTTCGGAGGCGACGCATGCCTTCCGCGTCCCATGGTAAAGATGTCGGAATAAGAAGGTAAGAGATGGATGAACTATGGTTTGAAGAATATGAACAAGGTACGGACGGCGATTAACGATGCTTTTAAAGAAATAGAAATCAGGATGGAGGTGAAGTCTCACTGTAGGACGGTCATTGACGATATTACGCCATGAACGCGTCCAAAAAGGACGCGCGCTCAACGTGCTTCAATTACCGTAATTAGATCCAGAGTGTGCCACATCAGATACCGGCATTACTATGCTTGTAATCAGCTAGTTGGGGAAAGATATATTGAACGTAGGATAGTCGGGTATCCATTGTATCCTTGCAAGATAATTACTTTTATAGGGTGAGGTATGATGGATTGCCGGGCGCGGGAGAAAGGGTGTGAGCAGCCCTGCAACATCAAGACCCTGTTTAGGAACCCCTTTCTGCATGTCAAAAGGAGTGGCCCAGAAACTCTAGACTTGAGCTTTGCGTCAAGGTTGGTATCCGAAGTAGAGAGACTATGGACTCGATCTATCGGGGTCTAGCACTGCGAAGCTTGGAGAAAATGGCAGTGGTAGGCTAGGTCACTGCACGGTCTTCAAGATAGAAAAGCTGACGGTTTGGACGGAGCTGTGATCGGGCGCTGTCTACGTACTCCGTGCCTCGGCAGCTAGGCTCGGTCCCTTCCGGCCCCATGAAAACGTCGTCAAGTTGGGTCAAGATAGGCATCCAGCCAACCAGTCTCAAATTGGATAATGAGGTGCTAATTGGTGGATGCGTGGACTTGGACCGAGCCTCTGGGGTGTGCAAATACATACCAAGGTATGTGAGACAGGTGGGTCTGGGGTCCTGACTCGTCACGTGCAAAGAGACTTGTTTGGAGGAAATGGAAGTTGCCGCCTTTCATGGTTTTCTCCCCCAGGGCAATGGGCCGGTGGTTGGCAGGTCTGGACGGGCGGCGTCGAAAACACCACACTCCTTCACTGCGGTATTTGCCAGCACTCTTATCATAGGAGTGATTTCCGGCATTTCTCAGTGCATATGGGGCGGGCTGATCTGGGGTACGATTTGGATTCTCTTTGATTACCTCATGGAGGTAGCCGGGAGATTGTTCCTTGACGGGAATCGCCGCAACAGAGGGCCCCGACCCCACCTACCTACCGGTCTAACCTGAGGCTACCGCTAAGTTCTTCTCCAGCTGCCCGGTCCCGATTCCCAAGGTGGCAAGGTCTAACAGTCCAAGGATAGGGCTACTAAAACAATTTTTCACGATGCCCTCATTTAGGCAAAAGCGGGTCTGCCATGCTCGTGTCAGACACGCTAAGATAGGGGACTCGGAACCCTGCAGTCGTTATCCTTTTTCATCAAGCAAAGGCCTCTCCCAGGTTGCCTCATCTCAAACCGTGAGGGATACAAACTCATTCGCGATTTGATGCTTCTCCACGAACCCACGCCCTACCTGTGCTTCTCTCCGTCCATGAAGTATTGTCGAGTAGCACAATTCTCGCTTGCAGCCTCCGCGTAGTGAGGCGAGTCGCGACCCATGAGCCCCGCTGCGCATCCGCTGCCGCCCTCAAGCAGTCTTCCGCCTTTGCGCACTTTGAACCAGCTCACCGAAGCCGATGTCGCCGCCGCCCTACAGAACCTCTCCGTCATCTACTGCCCCTTGGCCGTGTCCGTCGCCTTTCAGCTTAGCCCCGAGACGCAAAAGTTTGCTCATCACGATTCATCTCTCGCCGACTCTGGCTACGTGTCGGAGACAGACGACGATCATGAGGAGATTGACGGCCTAGACCACCACATAGCCGCTCTCAAAGTCGACGTCTTTGAGCGCAATTGCGCCGAGCGCTGGTTGACTGGCTTAATCGCCAGAGCCGAGACTCTTTCTTGCTTTAAATCCCAGGACGCTTGTCAAAACGCACTAGACCAGGCCTCTTGCATCCTCGAATCATTCTTCGCCGCCCCACCAGACGATGATGCCTCGGCCGAGAAGGATCAGGATTACACGCGCGATTTCGCATTCCAACTCTCGCTCCCCAAACCACCATCAGCAAGTGTTCCAGTCACCATCCGACTCAACGACAGGTTAGCGGGTACAAACTCGGCTGACCCGGACGATGTCGGTCTCCAGAGCTGGGGCGCCTCCATCGTCCTGTCGGACATCATGTGTGCCTCGCCGGAGCGCTTTGGTCTTTCCCAACCTGGACTGGGTATTTCGCCGCGCATCATTGAACTCGGCGCCGGCACGGGGCTTGTGAGTCTCATGCTCGGCAAAATGCTGCCTCACTTGGGAGCATCTAGTCCGACCATCGTGGCAACTGATTACCACCCGGCTGTGCTTGAGAACTTACGCGCCAATGTTGCCCTCAACTTCGCGACAGCCAATCCCGCCCACGTACAGACCGCCGCTCTCGACTGGGCAGCACCTGTCCTGGATGCACCGCTCCATGTTCCCGCCGACATCATCATCGCGACCGACGTCATCTACGCGCCGGAGCACGCTCTCTGGCTGCGTGACTGCGCGACTTGTCTACTCGCAGATTCTGGCGTGTTCTGGCTCCTGGTCACAGTGCGGCGCAATGGCCGTTTCAACGGCGTCAGCGACAGCGTAGAGTCTGCCTTCACGGCTGGCGACAGCCCCAAGCGGTCAGACGGCAAGAGGCTTGCCATCCTGCAATCAGAAGAACTGCTAAAACGGAGCGGAGTGGGACGAGGGGATGAGAGTGGCTACAAGCTTCTCCAAATTGGATGGGCCTACGAATAGACGATGAAATAGATGGGCCTGGCGCGATCAGACGAGACACACGACATTCTCCTCCAATAGATCATAGAGACTACATAGATAGATGATAAACAAAGGAGGCGAGCATCATAGACAGTCTGCACGGCGAGTGCATACATATCAGCATACAAATTGTAGATGTCCGCCCTCGCGTAGAGTATAGATAGATTATTATGTATATATGCATACATCAACGTTGACAAGTCATTTGCAGCTCACCTACGAAAGCTGGGCCGGCCCGAGGCTTCAAAGTGAATGTTCTTGACGAGGTAACTCAGAATTGCCTGGTTCTGCAGATCATCTCTATTTCAATTACATGCAACGATGCCTCTAGTCGAGATTGTTCTTCCCCGGGACTGATGCCGTGTTGCGGGGTTCGGCCCTTGACCACACCGTCACGCCGGTATCGCAGCGAGTAACGACCCCAGGCCCATGCCGAACCAGACCAATTCTGACCCATGCACCGGTAGAAACCTGCTAACTACCTGTACCCCATGGAGAACTCCATTCTAAGAACGACCATCACTGCGTACTGGGAGGGGAAATTCGCAGAGCGGCCGCAGAGATCGGGGGCAGCAAGAGGGGTCCACATCGGAGCCGGGCCCCCGGACACAGAAAAAATATTGACGCAGTGCTACCTTACCTTACCTTACCTTGCCAGACGCGAACGCGTCCCACACGCGATCAACTCATTGACAGCGCAACTTTCCCGCAGCATCCTGCTTGCTCTCCGATCACGACTCCGTTCTTTGCTTGTGTCTGCCCTCAATACTAGCATTCGAATTCTTCTCCGCCTGTAGCCATGCCTCGAGGTAGACCCTCGTCGAAGCTTGCGAAGCAAGGTAAGAAGGATTTCCAACTACCAAAGTCTCTCTGCCTAGCTCTCTCATATTCCCCATGCGCTCCCATTCCCATTCTATTGCGCCCTCATTGACGCCCAAAACCTCGAGCAGACATTCCCTATGACGCGATCAGTAAAATCGTAGCGCATACCCTTGATCCCGAGACCGCGCTCGTGACCCTTACCGTTCTCGCCAAAGGCTCCCGCCTAGATGTTTCCGAATGGGATGTCCAGGAGCATCAACCGACATTGCTATGCGACTACTGGGCCAGCTTTCCGGGCAAGACGCGCCAAGATGTTCTAGGAATCGGAGAGCTTTACCATCCCTTTCGTCTGCTACGCCACCGACGTGTTCGGGGCCAATGGCAAGTACTAGTGCAATGGCTTGGGTATACGAGCGAGGGAGAGGATGTTTCTTGGGAGCCAGTCGTGAAAATGCGCGCTGATGCGCCGGACGTGTTGACAGACTACTGCGGGTACGTAAACGATGAGAGTGTAAATGCTGCGCTACTCGGGCCCACGGCGCGAGGGGATGCAAGTGGCGAGGAAGAGGGTCAATCAAATGAGCCCAAGCCTCAAGTCACAACTCCTGCCGCCCCAAGACACTCAGCGAAGAGGAAGAGGGATAGTCTGGTCGAGCCTTCTGAAATTACCAGCGACAAACGACGACGCTGTAAGCCCTTCCTATTCCCAACCGACGATGGTTGATCAATCCTTGGCTGACTCAAAGCCTAGCATCGAGACATGAATCAACACCAGCCACAAAAGCTTCCCTGCCCAGATCCTCGACGTCAGCATCCAAGCGAAGACAATCGCAAATCCCCCAAGACGACCCCCAGTCGCTATCGACCCCCAGAGCAACTGTTTCGATCCGAAAGCAATCCAAGATACCGAACGATGATAGCAAGAAAGTCGGTGCATCTCCTGCACCATCACAATCTCTGCCCCGACGGAAGAATACGCGAGGAGCCTCTATTGAACCCACAGCATCTGTCGACGCTGAGCGCCTGAGCCCTGCAGACGTCCCCCGCACAATGCTGTGGTTCATGGATGACTTCACAGTGGGCGATATGCAGAAGGTCTGCCGCTTCATCGACGAGCACTGCACAGGCAAATTGCGTCTACCTCTGTACAGTGGTGGAGACTGGGATGGGAAGGCTGCCAGCGGCAGATGGGAGGATGTTTTCATGGTGAGCCCGCTTGGACGGTTGGGTAGGTATGACGATGAGGATGAGAAGGAAGAGTGATTGGGATCGCTCTCTAGCAATGCCTGCAGAGGCAAGCAGTTTCCCGGCGTTTTGCAAGGACTGGACTGGCAATCAATCCATGTGTTCAAGGAGCGTGTTGAGCACTGGTTTGTTGTGCAAGTCGCAGCCGCCTCGATCACTTTCAAGGAACAAAGTCGGCAGCGTAGAAAAGGACAATCTAGCTGTTCGTTGACTGATAACGAAGTTTCTGCAAACTTCCACTTCTACTCTCGTCGTCCGCTTCTCGTTGTGCTATCACGCGGCGTGCCACTGGTGTTCACGATGACAAAGTACTAGAGCATCCTGTGCTCGGCAATCAGAAGATGAGCTGTTCACCAAACGCGATGAACCAGGTTTCTGCTTGCGTATGAACAGAATGGCAGTGCGCTGAAGATCTACCAAACCTTCCAAATCTTCTCACAGAGCATTGAGCTTTCAGCATTTTGCTTGCGCACCTCCGCAGTGGCTGACGGCACAGTCAGGATTCCTTTACCAAGAACAGCCATGCGTAGGATGTCATCAACCACGTCATTGCGCCACCGTGCCAACTCGGACAAAGCAACAGTCTCTGGGGGTGTGCATCAGTGTATTTAGCTCACTGGGCGGTTGGAAGAGTTTTCTTCACCGGCGCTAGCGCTTGTTTGCCGACCGACCTTAAGCGCCCTACGGGCTGATTAAAGATATCAAGGTTTGCTTGTGTTGGTTTGGAGGATGCAAAACCCGGCTAACCTGTGGATTTCTGAGCCAGTATTGGCTCTCAAAGCGGTAATTCTCCAATGGCTGTTCATGAAGTCGTGTCCTTCTTTTTTCCCGATGTATTTCTGGCGCCTCTTTGAAGTATCTCCATTCTACTGAATAGCCTGACTTGACATTTACCTGAACCGACATTTACATTTGAGTGGATTTTAAATGAAGCATGTTTTTTCGCTTCCTTTATGGTGATACATTCACTCCAAACAGGCATTTGCCGCCAACGAATATGGCCTGATTGAGGTAGCGACAGCAAGACTAAATGATTGGATCTGATTTGGATTAGGTATAAATATGTTCTCGCGGTTTCCTCCTCCCTAAGTTTCGAGCAAGACCTTGCCGAAAATGAAACATTCTTGATTCATTCAGCGCCACAAGATCCCACTCACTTCAATCTATAAAATGACCGAAGTCGCCGCCTCGAAGAAATTTGCATTACTTGCCACGGGCGGTACCATCGGAACTAAGGCCAAAAACCCTGACGATGTAGATTACGGCTCTGTTGGACACGGTGAATATGTTACACTCGATCAACTCCGGAAGAATACCGGGATCGATGAAGTTGCACGAGAGCTCGACGTCGGCATCCAGCCTGAGAAATTTGAATCCATCGATAGTACTGCGGTCACTTCCAAAGTTTGGAACGATATTGGTCAAAGGTGCGAAGGGCTGTCTAGAGACAAAGGTATCAAGGCCATCATCATCACCCATGGAACAGCAAGCCTTGAGGAGACTGCATTCACTCTATCTATGGTCTTGAGACTGAGGACTCCAGTCATCGTCACTGGTTCCATGAGCCCCTTGAATGGAACATCCTCAGATGCATCGGCCAATCTCATCGCCGCGTTCCGCGTGGCTGCTTACATGTCCAAACATGATTATGAGGGGGTTTTGGTGGTGTTGAACAACGAAATACATCTGCCCCGTTTTGTCACTAAAACTCACACCCAGAATCACGACGCCTTTAAGTCGCCAAATTTCAAATCCATCGGTCGCATTATCAAGGGCGAAGTCAAATTCGACGAGATGGAACCGCCAAAGCTTCCCACAAATCTTGGGTTCACTGTCCAAATGCTTGCCAACGCTCCGCGCGTCGACATAGTGTGCAGCTACGTGGGTGCTGATAGCGTGGGCATCGACGCGTATGTCAAGGCTAGAGCAAGGGGTATCATATCCATGGGTTTTGCGCCTGGACTAGGAACACCGGCAGAGAAAGTTGGGCTTGATGTTGCCATTAAAGGTGGCTGTGTGGTGGTTCAGTCGGTACGAGTTTTATCTGGGAATGTTACCGACAGTGAAGACCACAAGAAGATGGGCATCATTTCTGGGAACAACCTCAGCCCCTGGATAGCGAGAATCGTTGTCCAACTTGCGATTAGTAAGAGCGATGAGACTAAAGTGGATGTCAAAGACATACTCTGTGAGGCGTTCAGAAATCTTTAGTTTGCTTTAAGGAGATTCACGCCGAGCTACGAAATGGCACTCTTGGTCTCATGCTACACCTAGATTAAGGGGATTTCTTTCAGAACGAAGTCTTAGTAGAGCGATCTGTTCGAGCCATAGTTAACGGGACAACCCGCAGTTACTTATTCTTATTGAATATATAAACATAATAAGGGCCATCAGTTGACACGAATGTGCAATAATCACATGCAATTCTCCCCTGCCAGGCAGTGGATGACAAGACTTGACTATTAAAATCACGGTGCCTGACAGCTAAGGTGGCTAATGAAAGACAGATGGATATGTGCTGTAAAATATAAATTCTGAACCTAATTCAATTGAAGATATCTCTTGAATAATGGCAATGCCATAAGAACAGGCGCAGCCACTATAATTTTGAACAACACGGCGAGGCCTTGGCTGTGCATAGCGCATCATCACCATAAAGACAGAACCAGTCCCGTCATGGTCTTAGACAAGCTTCCGTATCACATAACTACGGGACTGTAAACTTATTTTTCATCTTTCATATCTATCTCTCATTGAGGATTTGATGGCGTGAAGATTTGCGTGGCAATCCCTCGCCAATCTTTATCCTCATTTATCCATTATAGGAAGAGGGGAGGTAGGGCTCTTCGGGCTGTTGCAGAGACCTACTTCCATCTTGGAGGGGTTGATGTGCATCAGATATCTAGAGAAAATATAGCAAAGTGCTATAATTCTCCCTTGCCGGAAGGCTATCTTACTATCGGATTAGAAGTCTAATTTGACCTCGGCATACGGCCGAGGCTGCGCAGGGGCTAACGAGGGGCCCTATTTACGATTAACGCAGACTACCTAACCTATAATTAGAACCTCCTTTTTATACCTCACGTAGTATTTTAAAATAGTTTAATTAACTTACTTTATTAACCTACGGTTCGAACTAATTAACTAATATCCTCGTAATAAGGATATTAATATTAATTAGTAATTAATTTTTATTATTATAAATTAGTAAAATACTTAGTATAAAAGAGACGACTTCCTCGAATAGAACGTAATAAGAGAATCGTACTACTTAACTTTATAAAAAATAAGTAATAAGATATAAAATCTTTATAATAGAACGAAATAAAGGAATTATAGCCCTTAACTACTTATAAAAAGCTAACGTTTATTATATTAAAATAACCCCTAATAATTAATAAAAATATCGAGGCGACCGAGCTATTATTATTAACCTTATATAATCCTTCCCTATTAATTAACTTATTTACGGCCGGCTTATAATTAAAAATTAATTAAATTAATTAATTAATTAGTAAAAGGAACTACTTACGTAACTACCTACTTAATCGATTAATATAACGAACGAGCTCGAGAATATAGTATAAAAAAGCACTACGTAATTTAAAAAAAGGGATCCCTAAGCATAAATATTTTTAATAAGCATAATAAGAACCCGTATAGGAATTATAAAGCTAAGAGTTTATAGTATATAAAAAGGTTTACTATAATAAGAATCTTACGGATACGACCTCGAAGCCCGTAATCTAAATAATCTCCTCGTAACCTTCTTAACTATCTTTTTAAATATTATTTAAGAATATAATAAAAAAGATAATACGATAAAAAAAGAAGAGATTTAGAGATTACGATAGCTATAATCCGTAAATTACGAGTATTATAAATATTAAAAGTTAGCTTAGTAAAGAGGTTACTATCCTTAAGAAGGTCCTCTCGTAGCTTCTTACTAAAGTTATAATTATTATAATAAAAAAAGAACACTCTAGAGGGTTATTAAGAAGCTCCCTTTTTATATTACTAGCTCTTAATATAAAAATTACTAATCTTAAGAAAATAAGAAGTAGATTATTAACTAGTAGTAATTTATTTATTAAATATATACGCCTCTTAGGTTTTTAATTTAAAAAGAAATACTATGTAATCGAGACGTTATTAAGCTATTTATAAATCTATTTATAATAATAATTAATTAAGCGACTAAAAAAAGACCGCTAATATAGTATTTAACTAAGAGAACTAAAAGTAAATAGTAACGAGGCTTAGTATAAAGAGATAAGAAGAAGTAAAAAAGTCCTAAACCCTAATAAATCCGGTAATTAATAATAATACGTTATTACTAAGGCTAGTAAGTAGCTCTAAAACGACCCTATTAAGATTAAATATATTAGCTATTATAAATCGAAGTATAAGTTAAGGAACGATGAGGAGCGAGTTAGTTTATAATTAAAAAAGAAGAATTCTTATTTTATATAAATAAATAGAAATTAAACTAGAATACTAAGGAAAGTGGGCGTATAGAGATTTTAATAATCCTAATAGCGAGTAAATTAACATAATATTAGTTTATTTTATAGAAATTTATGCTTAAAAGGGGCTCGAGGGGTAACCCCTATTTTATAAAATTACTAATAACTTAGGTAACTAAAAGGACGAGTAGTTTATAAGCGCTAATCCGAACGTTATAAAAAGGGTTATTAGATTTTTTTATTATTAAGGTATTTTAATATCCTAGGTAGTAAGATAAAAAACTTATGAGACGCTCGCTATAATAGTTATTACTAACGAATTTACGCTATAGGATTAGAATTAAGTTAACCGAGTAGTATTAAAATATAACGACTTTAGTAAAAGGGTAAACTAACTAGACTTTTTACTAAAAATTACTAATAATAATATATTAGCGCTTATTATAATAAAAACTATAGAGATTATATAAAACGAATAGCTATTAGTAATCCTACTAATCTTAGTAATTAGCTTAGTAACGCTACTAATACGTAGCTTATTACTTATTAATTAAAAAAGTATATAATTAATTACGTAAAGTTAATATAACTACTCTAATACATAAGGGATATATAAAAAAGCCGACCTAATAGTCGCTATTATAAAGTAATTTACTAACTTTATAAAAATCTTCTCTAAAAAGAAATTATATTTAAGAAGGAAATACGAGGTTCTATAAAAAACCCTTATAGTCTTTTATAAATACTATAAAAAAATTAAAATCCGAGAGTAGTAATACTACTTAGTAATTAACGTCGTACTAATTAATAAGGCTACGAATTACTATTATAAAGTAGTACGTATTATTAACTAAACTAACTTTCTAAGTATAATTAACGCAATCCGAAGTCGCTTCGAAACCTAAAATAAGAGTTTAAAACTACTATTTAAGCTAAGGGTATTATTATTCGGGTCTATAGCTAGAACGATAAAAGGAAAGTCGAGGCTAGATATCCTCGAAAAACTTATTAATTATATTAATAAGTTAATAAAGACGTAGCTAAATAAGAGGACGAATAAGTAAAAAGTTAAGTATTTTTATATTACTATATAAAAAATCTTAAAAATAAGGGTAACTCTATACTAACTACCTAAGTATTACGAGACCCTTTATTTAAAACTAAGATCTAGCTTTAATATTAAAATAAGGATACTTAAATAAACGTACTTATAATCGTATAATAACCCTTACTAATAGTACTAGGTCGACCGTACGTATAGAAGTAAGAAGAAAGACGCTAAGTATAAAAACTATTAAACTAAAAAAGTAGACTCCTTAACTAGCCGCTAATTAGATTTAGAATAGAGGTAATAAAAAGGGAAGTGTTTTATATATAAAAAGGACGGCTATTAATTAAATAATTATTTTAAAAAAGAGCGTACTAAATTATACGAGTAGTATAAGAAGTCGAGAGTAGTAAATAAAAAAACTAACCCTTATCGATTTAACTAATTCCTTGTTATATATAAAGGTAGATCTAAAAGAATAATTAGTAACCTAGAGGATCTATATATTAAGGGAAATTTAGAAAATAAAGAAGATCTTACCCCCTATATTAACGAATTAGATTATAATAAAATTAATAAAATTAACTACTCTTTTTTTGCCCCGTTAGCCTCGGGAGGATATATAAGGCTAAATAAATAAAAAGTAATAAAAGCTCTTAATAAGTAAGTTTTTATTTACGAATAATAAGGGAAAGTCCCTTAAATAACGGATATAGAAGTAGATAAAAGGACGAATTTAATAGCATTTTTATATTACTTAGATTACCCAAACGCTAAGCTCGTATAAGTATTTTACGCTAGCGAATAATACGGCCTAGATATTTTCTAGGGGATTATCCTGGATATAGGGGTATTATAATAATTAACTAGAAGTAAGGGGCAATTCTACGCACTCTAAAAGATATCCTTAGTTATATTAAATACGTTAATAATAAGAATTATAAAGATTAGCTTCGGCCTAGGTAAGGAAATATACGCCCTAAGTATAATAAAAGTTAATATATATTTAAGTACGATAGTTTTTTATATTCTACTTATTAATATACTATTTCTATTATACCTAAAAGATATAAATAAGTTAAGTATCGTATTTAATAATATAAAAGATAAACTATTTAATAATAAGTAGTTTATACTTATTAAAAAGTAATAGGGGTATACGTTTATAAGGCTCGAATTAAATATTAAATTTATTAACTATTTTATAAAAAGAGAGCTTAAATAAATATATAAGCGCTTTAGCTACTTATTAATTATAAAACTATATAACCTCTTTAAGTAATTAGGGAGCGATATAAAAATAAGAGCTCTAAAGTACTTAATAAAAATATATTATTAATACTAAATAAACGCCCAGAGCCCGCACAAATTTAAATTTAAATTATATAATAAGCTTAATTTTAACTAGGAGATCGTTATTAATATTTTCTATTTAAATAATTACTTAGTACTATTTATTATTAATAAGGCTATATTATTCTAAAGAGGCTAATTCCTTAAGGACTTACTTACTAAGATTATTTAGTTAATATTAAAAAGAGCGTAGATTAATATATACTAAGGGTTATTAAATAGGATTAGGACCGATATAAATACGAGTTTTAAATTAGCGGAGTTTAAAAATAATATTACTATGTATAGTATATAACTAAAAATCGTACTTATTAAAGTATACTATAGTATTAATAAAGTCGAAAGAGCTTATTAATAATTAAAAAGAGTATTTAAGATTATTTATAATAAATACCTTAATATTATAAATAAAGAGTATTTTTAAATAGTATTTAAGTACTATAACGATACTATAGGCCCAAAAGGACTAGTTCTAACGCTTCTTATATTTAGAATATACCCGAGAATAACGATAGCCTCGCTATTATTACTAAATATAACCTAATAAGCTTAGGTAATTAATAAGGTAATAAAGATACTCTAAGAAACGAATACGAAGCGCTAGATTAATAAGGCTATTACTACCCGTAATGGGCTAAATATAAGCCCTAACCTTAATATATTATTAAATTTAAATATTAAGGTTTAGAGAGAAACTATTAAGTAGTATTTAGGTTTATATAAATTAATCTCGGTTAACGAACGCTCGTATATTATTACTAAGGATCGAGACTAATTATTTAAAGTATTAATTATAGTAATACGACCGTATTATACTAATTATAGTAAAGAAATATTAGCTTAATAAAAAAAAGAAGAGCTAGGGGAATCTCTTTAATGATATAAAGAGGAGTAAGAGATTATCCTTAATAAAATTATCGTAATAAAATAAATAAATAATAATAATAAAAAAGAGGTAATACTTATACCGCTAAGACGTATAAAAAGATCTAAATAAAAAGTACTACTTTAATAATTTATTACTAATAACGCTATAATTAGTATATTTTATATAGTAAAAAAGAAGGCTAATTTCGTACTCGTAATCTAACTATAAAAGAATAGTATAATTATAATAGCTAAGAGACCTTTTAAAGGATTAGATCTAATAAAAATAGAGATACTACGTAATCGAGGGGTCTATCGATTTATTTTTTATAATCTAATTATATATACGAATCTACGTATTTTTAAATCGTATATAGTTTAAAAAATAAAAAAGAAGGGTACTCTATAGCTATATAAAAAATCGAAGTACGTTATATAAGGGTATAGTAACGTCGAAAAAGTAACGTTATTTACTTAATTACTTATAGTTTAACGCTATAGTTAGTACTTTATAATAGTACTAATAGTATCGCTATAGTAGAGAGGGTACTAGATCTAGAGTCGTAATATTATATAAACGTATACTTAATTAGCGACTAGGTTTATAAGGAAGATCCTCGCCTACTTCTTAAAAAAAATAACTAATAAGTACTTAAAAAGTACGATTATTAAAGTACTTAAGTTATTATATAGCCTTACTAAATTAGGTACTTATTAGTAAGCGACGTACTACGATTTTTATATTAACTAATTATTAATAGTTATATTAATATACGATCCCTATTTCTTAATCTCTATATACGTAAATAACCCCTTTAGTATCGTTAGGATATAAATAAATAATACCCTAGGTTTATTAAATATTAAGTTTATAAAAAAGGAGGATAAGGAGCTCTATAAGGCTAAATTTATAGCTAAACTAAAGGAGATCCTAACGCTAGAATCCTTATTAATATTTAATAGAGGGATTTTAATAATTAAGGGGGATAATATAGTATTTTAATAAAAGGGATAAGGTGAGAAGATTACCCTTATTAACTAAAAACCCCCTAATTATAAGAAATAATATAAAGCTAAGCTCGCCTAAGGGGTATATATTACGAGTATTTATTAGCCCAAGGCTACTTTTAATTATACTAGAGCTATATAAGTTATAGAGCTTATAGAGAGTAACTTTAATACTCTTAATTAATAACTATACTAATAACGAGAATACTATAACCGAGGTCTTATTTACTAACTTATTAAGCTTATTTTAATAAGGCTCTACGTATTTATTAATAGATTATTTATAAATAATAACGATCTAACTTTATAATTAAGATATATTATTATCTTTATTAATAAGAAGCTTAGTAAAGATAAATTTACGATTTAAAGTAATATTATTTATTATTTATTAATAAAGAATAAGTAAGTAATACGTAGCGTACTCGTATTTAAAGTTTATAATATAGTTAATAGCGTTAACCTTACTTATGCGATTTTAACTATATTTAAAAAGATTATAAATTAACTTAACTTTCTTATAATCCTTACGATCATATATACTAATTTATACTCGTTATACGAGTACCTTATTAAACTAAGTATTACGAAAGAAAAGAGGCTTATAATAAATATTTTAGCCCTTAAGTAGTCGTACGAATAATAAAAGATCCTCGAGATCTATTAAATTAATAACAATAATAACCTCGCTAATACTTTTATAAAAATAGTACTTAATAAGGGATTAGAGTAATTTATTAATAAAAAAAGGTAATAATATAAATAGAGAAATAGGTTATATAAAAAAAATAAAAAAAAAGAGTAAAAAGAGATAACTTAATAAACGGGCCCGAGGTCGAATTAAATTTCTAATTATAATAATAATAATAATAATAAAAATAGTTATTAAATTAATAAAAAAAAAGAAAGTTAGTATTAGATTAGAAGTTTAATTTAACTTTAGTATACGGCCGAGGCTACGTAGGGGCTAACGAGGGGCCTTATTTATAATTAATATAGATTACTTAACTTATAGTTAGAACCTCCTTTTTATACCTTACGTAGTATCTTAGAATAGTTCAATTAACCTACTTCGTTAACCCACGGTTCGAACTAATCGACTAATATCCCCGTGATAGGGATACTAACACTTACTGACAAGTGAACTACCACTTTGAATTCAATATGGCTTCTATGAACCGTCAAGCTAATGAGTAGATATACAAAACATGTGATTCCTTGTAACATACTTCATCTAGCAGGCTCTATCTCCTTCCAAATTGCCTTATCTCTACTGGAGATGCATTGTTCATTCATCGTGGAGAAGGTAAATCCCAGGCCCTCACCCGAAACGCATTCCAATACATTTCATGCCACCCTGACATATGGTAAGGCATATCCTAGCTTATCTTTGATATCTGTAATATGAAATGAATTGGCGTTCATTGTACTTGTTAACGTTGGGAACTTTGCAATGCTTTTGGCAACGATAACATTAGTGATGCCCAAGTCCTTGCCTATTTATGTGAGCTGACGTGACATTTTCCTCAACCTCATACCTTGACGTTATTCTTCTCTGATATCAAATCATATGCAAACATGCCGTCGTCGTGATTTAAGAATTTCATGTCCGAAGACCGTTCGTGCTCTTTGACTTCTGGCTCCACGTCTTTATGCCCACATACGAAGTTTTCCTCGGCATCTGTCGGCGGTTGCGGTGTCAATTGCTCATGATCTGTAGCCTCCCCCTCTGGATCGAGATACTCTGGCTTTCCCGTCCTCATTTCTCTTCGTATAAGCTCAATCTCGATGACTATGCGTCCTTCGGGCTTCATCTTTTGGCGTAGGCTGTCACCATCACAGTCAAAATATAATCCCCAAATACCACTATCTTCCAAGACTGCACAGAAGCCTTCCCATCCACAAAAGGTAAGCCTACGATCTTGTCGAGTACACTCCCACGGCCCAGTCACATTACCATCCGCAATGGCACGGTTGCCAAAGCGGACTTGATATGTGACGGGATCGACGAATATCCAATTCATGATAGGTGCCTCATGGGTAATAGTGCTCACTAGCCCCGAGAAGCGTGAGTCCGGATAAGGAAGATAATAGCCCTCGAACGGGTGACCGAAAGGAACATCATGAGCTGTACCGGTGTCCACAAATAGCTGTTCAATTATTTAGGGTTGTGATACGCAAGGAGATGGAGAAAGCTTACTCTATCGCCAGAAAGGACAACTTGACGTCCTTCGAGGTAAGGGCTGAACTGTGATGACTTGGGACAGTGCAATACAAGGTTGTTCTTTCGACTTCGATGCTCTTCTCGACGCGATCTGGCCATGGAAGCCTTAATGCCTTCAGAGGCGCCCACAGCAGTGGCGAAGCTGATGAGTAGTGAGAGAGCCATCTCCCTTTGCATCTGCTAAGGCTGTGTGGAAGATAATAGTGTTATCCAGAGCTCTGTGGACAGTTGAGAGATGGTTTGTAGCGGGATGGTTTGTAGCGGGAACTCTGATTCCACGTAACGATGACTTGAAGGATTTCGTCAGTGAGATGCGACTCTGCCCACCAGTAGTCCTAGCGATTTGTCTCTTTCACACGGGTGAGTGGATGACCAGGCAATCGTTTTGGCGCTCATTTCAGGCCGTTGAGGACAGCGTGGCAGCGATAGTTTCGGGAAATCATTCGATTCAACCCCATAAGTAAGAATAATGCTTGGAGTGTTTCAGACTTCGAAACCTCGAAAGATCAGAAGAGACGTTAGAAAAAGGATTGGAGATCATCGGCTGATGCCTGTGGAGCTTCCTAGCAGCTTCTGACAGAAGACGGCATTCTATGCCTTTTGAAGAGATGTCAGATACAATGCCCATGCTGCAGATCTTCGATAGTGCCTGGTGGTCCGTGAATGATGTTGTTGAAACTCTCCGGCACAAGGACCCTGACCAGGGTCCGGTAGCTGCAGGACCCTTGTCAAAGCTCCCATGAAGACATCCTGAGACACTGGCGAACCCCAGTGCAACCCACAAACGTTCTATCGACTCACCCACATCGTACCATGCGAACCATTTTTCAGATGTTCTGGAAACAAGAGTGCCATTCCGCATGAGCGAACCGCGCCGACCTACGCGTTCTGGCCAAGACCGACAAAACACGACGCAAGATACGATCCGAGCGGCTGGTTTCAACATCAGACGATGTCAGTTTGCTACCAAGTTGATCGCTGGTTCTGTAGCAAATATGATTCCAGAGGCATAGATGGGGAAGGAGGATAGCATCAAGTAATTATACCGGGCTCTGTCAGCCGAGTTCGGGATCGAAGCTTAAAGCCCACCATGCTCCCCCTCCATCATGGCCAACCAAGTCACATCTCAATCCAAATCACAGAGCACCACGTCAATCACTGAAAAGAAGCCAGCGGGAACAGGTTCCCCCATCGCCACAATATCAGCAAAATTTGACGCCAAACAGCAGCAACCACCACCTGTTCCACGAAGGCCAAATCACGCGTCGCGATCCTCAAGCACCTCGTCAAAGCGGATATCTGCTGTCGCTGTCCCTATAGAACCCTCGGTCAAGCCATTCGAGGATTACTCTGCTGTGCCAGGAGCCCTCAGAAGATCCCTTTCTTTCAAGATCCCCATTCGAGTCGCAACCGACAACCTTTCACCAGCCAACCGCTCTCGTGCTCAGTCACTACCACAGGAACACCAATCTGACGATCCCAGTCATCAACACCATCACCCAAAACGAGGCTCTCTTTCATCGATAGGGGAGAAAACGACCGCAGAGGCCCCGAAAGAACCGCAAGCCACCAGCCCGACACTTTCGATCAAATCACTTTCAGAGCAATTTCTGAAAGAACGTGGCCTACTCAACTCCGAACCAGTAGACGAAACAAGCTCACCTGAGGAGCTCCAGCATTCATTGCAAGATCAAGTTGTCAGATATCTAACCACAATGTCTTCCCCGTAAGCTTCAACATTAGCTCCGTTTTGTTGGGTTCGACGTCTAATCTTCACTGTCATATAGAGCAAAGACCCCAGCGGAAGAGCAGTCTCGTGCGCCTGCCTATCCCACATCCTACCCACCAGCCAACACAGGGATGAGGGGAAACATGCCCGCACCAGGCCTCCCTGTCCCCATGCCCAACCTGTCTGGCACCGCAAATGGCCCTGTTGGTATGCCAATGATTTCCAATACGCGGCTCAAGTTTCCTCTTTTGCTAATACGACTTCAGGTAACCTGCTCAGAGGTCCTGTTGATGAGAACGGGAAGTTGACCAAAGCTGCTTTGATGGTTGGCATCAAACTGGACCTGGAAGCCGAGGTTCACTTGACTGCTCGCGTCCGTGGTGACATCCTTGTTGGTTTATACTAAAGCCCCGTGGTCTACGACGAGAAGTGCACGCACGGAAATCACAAAGAGTGGCCAGTCACTAGGAACCTGTCCATCAAATGGTGCAGAGCGACACGACATTGCGCCTTGCAACAAGTCACCCTTTGCTTCACAGGCATAAGTTGCCCCGATTAGGTATGGCTCGAATTTGGAACCTGTAAGGCAGGAGATGGGAGTCTTTGTATTTTGTTTGAACAGTAAAGATTATTCAGATTAAGTCGACCCGAGCGTTGAGAATTGGGACAAATGTGTCCATATCGAACATAAACGAATGTATAGCCTCAAATGCTGTCTTTCACAACCTTGCTTGGGCACATGAAATGAACCACTTGGGCGCCTTTGGCAGCTTCGCAAGCTGTGCTGAAGGCCAAGCAAAATCGCCCAATATTGCCCAACATTGATCTTGTCCTTTACTCGTCTCGCTAGGATTTAGCGATTTAACTCAATCGTCCGTCATCCGCTTCCCAAAAAATGACTAGAATGAAAGTTGAATCATCTAGCTCCTAGTAATGAAGCACAAAGTTTCAGGACCGCATGTGGTTCTTAGGTACTTGGTGACCTGCATGTTATTTCGGAGTATCCACCATGATCTGGCGCTGTTTTGCCCATTCAACGATGCGATCATACTTGGGACATCTATGCTGGGAGTTGAAGTCTGGCTGAATACCCCGAGAGCCATTTATGTGTAAGAACGGGGTTACATCAGCCGAGCACTGCAGTCGTACACGTAATGCCTCGATACAATGATCAACATGCTGTAGAAGAAGTCAGCTTCGGAAGCAAACCAGCAAATCAGTCCAGTCAAGTCACTCAATGCAAAGTTTTGGACTTGGGGAGCGCTTACGGCAAGCACAAGATCCTCTCCACCGTGGAAGGCCGGATCGTCGCTATAATCGAATTCGGATCTGTGCACAAACTGACGTACGAGATTCAAGCAATAAAGGTTGTGGAAAACCTCGAGGCCAGCCAAAAGATAGCCTGGCTTTGTGCGTGCCCAGGAGTCACCGCTGGTACCATGTGATGTCTTGTTCAATGCTGGTAAATATTCATCCGATAAGTCGAATGATCTATCTAATACCAATCTGGATCAGTAGGCCATTTTGAAATAAACTAGGGGCCGTTCGTGCGACTTATAATACCACAGATCCTTCTGTCTTGCTTCTAACTCTGGAGTCGGCCTTCCTTTATAAGGGCTGGTCTTCTAGAATGCATTGTTAAACTGCACATCTTCGTATTCTAAAATATCTTGAACGGATGCTGTGTATCTTATGAGTCTGGGACTCTACTAATCGTTTTAAAGAGGTGCGATGCTGGACTTATACAAAATATAAAGCTTTTTAACATACTGCAAATCCGATAGCTCTGCTAGGTTGAGGTGGAACTAAGTCGAGAGCCTAAGAAGTACACAGCTTATCTAAAAGAAAGGAAAAGAAAAGGTTTAAATAAAGTTTTGCTTTTTTTAGCGGGTATTTATATATTATCGTTATCTAAGAAGAATGTATTACGAGTTATAGTACGTAACAATGGGTATACGGAGTATAATAAAAGTAGTTTAACTTATTAATATAGAGATAGATAAAAAGAAAAGGTCTATATATATAATATTTAAAATAAACACGTAATTTAGTACGTAATAGGTACTTTATAAAATATAGTTACTATTTTTATTATATAATATACCCCTCATTACTACCGCTAGGGAGCTATTATACTTAAAATAAAATCTTTAAATACCCTTATAAGGCCTAATTCAATTAAATATAAATGAAAAGAACCCTTTAGGGTCCGGTCCGCCTTATTAAGGGCTATCTTTGCCTTTATAAATAAGCTAGTTTATTAGGGTTAATATCGAGTGTTTTTATTACGTATTTTAATAAAACCTTATAACTAACGATAACTAGCTATAGCTATTACTAAGTATTAATACTAACTAAATTTAAGATATTAATAACCCCGCTACCGTAGTATATTAATTACTTTTTTAATAGCCGAATATTACCCCTTATTTTCTCCCTTTATTTTATTTAATAATAACCTCTTTTTAATATTCCTATTTAATACGCTTACTTACGCTCTTTTTAAGCTCCTAATTATATTATTAAGTTTAGGCTTATTTATATTAATTTATTATATTAGAAGGGCGTTAATAAGGGCGACGTTTATTATAATATATTTATCTATTTTTTATAAGTTAATATTACCCCCCCGATAGAGCAATCTGCCAGGGCCGTACTATATATTACGTATTAAAAAAAACTAGGTATATTACGCTCTATACCTAACTACTAACTAAAATAGCTCCCGACCTTCTACCGCTTATAGCCGTTTAAAAAATAAGCTATACCTATTTTAATATCTATAAAACCTCTTAATACTAGCCTATATAAGTAGCTAGATTCCGTATTATGTACTCTTTTTTATTAAAAATTAAAAAACCCCTTATATATTCTCTTATATTTATAATATAGCTTATATTAAAAAGATTTTTAGTTTTATAAAATATAATTTTTAAATTAGTATTAATATACTAAATCTTAACGTTTATATAAACCCGGCTATTTATAGCTTTTGTATTATTACTTAGCTAGATTCTATATTATTAAAAAGTATTACGCTACTCCTTAAGCGTACTTATATTAATTACAATAGCTAGGGCGTCGAGGGGGCCTAATCTATCGAGCCCTAGAGGGGGGGGACCTATCGAGGGGTATTTTTAAAAAGTCCTAGCTCGCTAATAACTAATTATATACTAAGAATAAAATAAATTCTTAACGAGGTAGTAGTTTATATGTTAATAAGTACGTTTAATAAGTTTATTTAATAAGTTTATTTAATAAGTTTATTTAGTTTAAATAAAAAATAGCTTTAGGTAATATTAAAAATAATAAAAATAAAAAAAATCTTTACGAGCTCTAAAGAGTAGCTAGATATTAGCCCTCTTAGCCCTTTTTTTAAAAACCTCTACGTTATTATTAAAATTTAGAACCTCTATAGTTAAGGGCCGCTTCTAACTTTTATAGCTAACTTTTACTATCGACCTTTTTAACTAGCGCCGTTATAAAATAACTTACTTATCCCGAGTTATATAGCGGTTTTTATATCGAAATTATTATATTATATTAAGCACGTACTTAGGGTATATTGCGCGTATTATATAACTAAATAGTATATCGTATTATATAATTTTTTTTAAAAGCGTAATCCTATTAAGGTCGATCTTTTATACTTATAAAGCTAGAAAAAAACTACTATATAAGTTAATATTACGGATATAGTATTTGTTAAAGCGGTCGTTTTATAGCTCGGGGTCGTTTAGTATAATATTTATAAGATCGAACTTTTAGTTATTAAGAAAGCCCTAAGGGTCGACGAGTTAGTATCTTAGTATTTTAATAAAGTATACTTAAAGTAGATAGTTAAATAGTAATAGTAATAGTAATAATAAGGGAAGTAGAGTTTTTAACTTTAATAAAAGAAACAAGGTAACGAATATATATATATATATATATATATATATATATATATATAAGTTAAAGTTAAAAGTATATATTAATAAGGTTAGTATTATTCTTAATATCAGTAACGAGGGTATTTTTAATACTATACTATTATAAGCTACTATTACTTAGAAAAGTAACTAACTTAGCTAAGTACGCGGGTTTATAAAGTAGTAGCGTTAGGTACTTAATATTATTATTAATAATCCGTAGTTATAAACTTTATAAAAGGGAAAGTTAAAAAGGTAGAAAATCTAAAAAAAAATAGTTTATCGAGATAATAAGAGTATTTATTAATATTATATTAATACTATATAATCGATATTAAGAACCGCCCGAATAGCTAGTAAAAGTAGAATATAAAAATAAATAACTAAAAAAAATAAGTATAAGAAATACGCGTTTTTTTAAACTGCGTTTGTTATAATTATATCCCTTTATTTAAACTAAATAAAATCCTAACTTAAAATAGTACGTATTTTACTACTTTTAGTATATAAATTACTAATAGTAAGGTTACTTAGCTACCTCGTATATATTTCAATTCTTATAGTATTACTTAGTTATTATTTCTTTTCTATTTTTAACTTCTCATAATTATTATACATACTCCTATTTACTACGTACACGCGCTTATATTATTAAATCGTTTACTAATTTTATCTAAATATAAATATTTAATATATTTAAAAATAATAATAAGTTTTATATAATTATTATAATACCGTGTATATATAAATTGTTTAATTTACTAAGAGTTTAAATAAATAATAATATTAATAAGCTTTTTTTAATTATTACCCCCCCCCCCCCTCCCTATGCCCTTTTATTTACTTATTAAGGCCCAGTTACTAAGCTCTCCCTCTCTAGCTAAGAAAATATTAATATTACTAATTAAAATACTAAGAACTTTATTAAGTTCGAGGCTCTTATTAATAATAATAATAAAAATGACAATAAAATAAATATTAATAATAATAACTCTAACGAGCTTTTACTAATTCTCTTTTTAAAATTTAAAGATAAAAAGAGTTTAATTTAAATATTAAACTTTTTAAAAAAGGTATATTATATAATATTATTTTAAAAGTTTATATTTTATATTATTCTAAACTCTAAAAACGTAAAACTAACTTTTTTAAAAAGGGTAATAAAAAATAAAAATAAAAACGCTAAGAGACTAAAATACTCCTTATAATAAGTATAGTTCTTCTTACTATTCTAAGCTTATTTAACGTATATTCAGTTTTTAAAAAGTTTAAAAAAAAGGTTTTTAAAAAAACGGATGTTTAGTATATACTTTATTTTTAAATAACCCTTTAGTATACTAATTATAAGGATAGTAATTATTATTTTCTAAAAAGTAATAACTAGTATACGTATTTTTTTAATAGCTATTTAGTTAAGTAATATATTAATATACTAATTATTTTATAACTAGTAGCCTAGGCTTTTACTAAAGCTATTATAAGTAATACTCCCGCTTTTATAAATATTTTATCTTTTTTTATTATTAAAAAGCGCACTCCTAACTATAGTTTTAGTAAAATATTACTAAGCTCCGCGGTATTATTTATTAAATAAAAAGAATATTAAGATATATAAGAACTATATCTATTTTTAAGTAGAGGACTTCCTCCTTAAGTACCCCTAGCCCCCTTTTTTAAATATATTTATATTATTAATTATACTTATTATAATCGTTTATAATTAACTTCTTATTATATCATTTATTCCTATATTCTAAGTTATTAATCTAATAATTATTTTACTTCCTACCTCTTTTACTACCCTTATTATTTATAATTTTAAGGATTTTAAAATATATAAAGCTTAGTTTTTAATATATATAACTAGTCTCTTTCCCCCCAATAGAGCAATCTACCGGGGCCGTACTATATATTACGTATTAAAAAAAACTAAGTATATTACGCTCTATACCTAATTACTAATTAAAATAATAGTTAGCTAACTCGACCGTTATCTCCTTTTTATTAATAGCTCCTAACCTCCCGCCGCTTTTAGCTATTTAAAAAGCGAGCTATACCCACTCTAACGTATATAAAACCTCTTAATACTAGCCCGTATAAGTAGCTAAATCCTATATTATATACTCCTTTTTATTAAAAATTAAAGAACCCCTTATATATTCGTTTATATTTATTATATAGCTTATATTAAAAGGATATTTAGTTTTATAAAATATAATTTCTAAGTTAATATTAATATATTAGATCTTAATATCCGTATTAGCCCGGCTATTTATAACGTTCATACTATTACTTAGCTAAATTCCGTACTATTAAAAAGTACTTTATTACTCCTAGGGCGTATTTATATTAGTTTTAATAGCTATAGTATTAAGCTAGCTAAAGAGGGCGCTTAGCCCGAGAGGAGTAGACTTATTAACGGGCATTTTTAATATAAGTTCTCGTCGAAGTAGTAGTTTATATATTAATAAGTTTATTTAATAAGTTTATTTAGTTTAAATAAAGAGTAGCTTTAGGTAATATTAAAAATAATAAAAATAATAAAAATCTTTATAAACTTTAGTATAAGTAATAAATATTAGCTTATTTAGCCCTTTTTTAAAAAACCTTTATATTATTATTAAAGTTTAGAACCTCTATAATTAAGGGCCGCCTCTAATTATTATGGCCGACTATTATAACTAATTATTATAGCTAACCTTTACTATCGACCTTTTTAGTTAGCGCCGCTACGTAAAGGATAGCTTACTTATTCTAAATTAAATAGTAGTTTTTATATTAAAATTACTATATTACGTTAAGCGCGTACTTAGGATATATTACGCGTATTATATAGTTAAAAAGTATACTATATCGTATAATTTCCTTTAAAAACGTAATCCTATTAAGGTCGATCTTTTGCGCCTATAAAGCTAGAAAAAAACTACTATATAACTAGTCTCTTTATTATTAATACTATAATTTTAATAATCTCGTTCTTTTTAAACTAAGAGTTTAAATAGTAAAAATAAGCCCGAGTTTTATTTTTATATACGTATACTTTATAAAATAAAGTTATTTAAAGAATTTAGGCCTTTAGGCTATGAAAAGGCTTATTTTATTTATTTTTAAGCCTCTAGGCCGTACTCTAAGTTCTAGTTATCTACTATTTTTAAGTATTAAGTCTTTCTAAACATAGCTTAAATTACTTATTTTTAATTACTTAAACTCTTTATAATAACTTCTTATATATCGTGAAGGTTAAAAAGTATAAAAGAATATTCGAACTTAGTTTATAAAAAGTTTTTAATAAGTTTATTTATTAATATATCTTTTACTAATATATAAGTAACTTTAAAGCTACTTCTAGTATACTCTTATTTTATTTATTTATTTAATATATTAATATAGTAAATTTAAATAACTATTCTTTTCCCTTCTCTTATAATACGTTAAATTATTTACTAATTATTATAGTTAACTAACTATACTTTTCCTAAGTTAAGGGTAGTATTTTTAAAAAGGCGCTTTAAAACTATAGTCTTCTTTATAGTTTTTTTAAAATAAAACAGCTTAGCTTCGGTAATTAACGTCGTAACTATCGCTTAGCGTACTAACCTTTATTAAATTAAGCTACTAAAAAGGAATGTTATATACCCTTAGAATAATTATCGTATTATTTTATTATTTATGAAGCTAGTATTCTTAGTTAAGAATAATAATTACGAACTTAATATATTACTATAATAAAGTATAAAATATCTTATTATATAAAAATACTAGATATATTAGTTAATTATTTTAATATAAGTTGTACTTAGGTTAGTTAATAATCGTAATAATTATAAATAAGTAAAAGCGACGTTTAGTTTAATTATAGTAGCTATATAAAGCACACTTCTAACCTACCTTTAATAACTTTTTATTTATTTTTTATTACTTATCCCTCGTTTAGTTTAAACTTATTTTAAAAAAAAAGGGTAACTAGATATAATAAATTTATAAGGTTAAAATACTAAGTAACTCGCTTAATATAGACGTTATAAATACCCTTTAGGGTCTAGCTTACCTTATTAGGGGCTATCTTCGCCTTTATAAATTAGCTAAGCTATTAATAATCCGTAGTTATAAACTTTATAAGAGGGAAAGTTAAAAAGTTAGAAAATCTAAAAAAATAGTCTAGCAAGATAGTATGAGTATCTACTAATACCGTGTATTAATACTATATAAATAATACTAAGAACCGCCTAAGTAGCTAGTAAAAGTAGAATATATAAATAAATAAATAAGCTAGTCTATTAGGGTTAATATTAAGTATCTTTATTACGTACTTTAATAAAACTTTATAACTAATTATAACTAGCCGTAGCTATTACTAACTATTAATACTAACTAAACTTAAAATACTAACTATCTTATTATAATATATTAATTGCCCTCTGAATAGTTCAAAACTACCCTTTACTTTTTACCCCTTTTAATAGCTCTAGATTTTTCCTTTTACTCTCTTTAAATTTCCTATTTTATTATTATAATATTAGAGTATTAATAATACTCCTACCCTTTGGGGTCCGGTCCGCCTTATTAGGGGCTATCTTTACTTTTATAAATAAGCTAGTTTATTAAGGTTAATATCGAGTATTTTTATTACGTATTTTAATAAAACTTTATAACTAACTATAGCCGGCCGTAGCTATTATTAAATATTAATAACCCCGCCGCCGTAGTATATTAATCGCCTTTTTAATAACTAAATACTACCCTTTACTTTTTCCCCTTATCTTATTTAATAATAACTTCTCTTTAATATTCTTATTTAATATGCTCGCTTATACTCTTTCTAAGCTCTTAATTATATTATTAAGTCTAGGCTTATTTATACTACTTTATTATATTATAAGGGCGCTAATAAGGGTAATATTACTAGCTATTATAATATATCTATCTATTTTTTATAAGTTAATATTACGGATATAGTATTTATTAAGGCGGTTTAACTATAGCTCGGGGTTATTTAGTATAATATTTATAAGATTAAACTTCTAGTTATTAAAGAAACCCTAAGGGTCGACGAGTTAGCATCTTAGTATTTTAATAAAGTATACTTAAAATAGATAGTTAGATAGTAATAATAATAATAATAATATAATAATAATAAATAGTAAGAGAAGTAGCGTTTTTAATTTTAATAAAGAAAACGAGGTAACGAATGTGTATATATATAAGTTAAAATTAAAAGTATATAAGTTTTAGGGTAAATATTATAAGGTCGATATTATTTTTAATAATAATAACAAGGGTATCTCTAATACTATATTATTATAAGCTACTATTACTTAGAAAAGTAGCTAACTTAGCTAGGTACGTAGTAAGTTTATAAAGTAGTAGCGTTAAGTACTTAATATTGCCGTTAATAATCCGTAGTTATAAACTTTATAAGAGGGAAAGTTAGAAAGTTAGAAAATTTAAAAAAATAGTCTAGCGAGATAGTATAAATATCTACTAATACTATATATTAATACTATATAAATAATACTAAGAACCGCCCGAGTAGTTAGTAAAGGTAGAATATATAAATAAATAATACTCCTAAGTTTATTAAGTTATAAGAGATTGGGCTATGAGTACTTAACTAGCGAGGCTATAAATATAGGTATAGGTATATTATAAGATAAAAGCTTATACAGTCCTTCGTACGGGCTCTGCTTCGTGGAAAGTTCTTCCCTAATGTGATCCGTGCACTTGGTTGCTAACTTATCGGCGACCTGTCGCCGTAGGCATCCCGAATCTATTATATAAGTATAGCGAGGCTATATTATATAAGTATAGTACTAAGAATAATAATACTTATAAGGGTATATACGTCTTTTATTTTAAAATTAACGGTAGCTAGTTTATACTCCTTGAAATAATCTTTTTATAAATCGGGATCGTTAAGTATAATACTAATAAAATCGAACTACTAGCCCCTAAGGCATCCCTATAGGTCGACGAGTTAGCGTTTTAGTATTCTAAATATTTTTAAAGTAAATAATTTAATAATAATAATAATAATAATAGTATAATAATAGTAAATAGCGAGGGAAGTAGCGTTTTTTAATTTTAATAAAACAAACGAGGTAATAAATATATATATATATATATATATATATACGAGTTAAATGTAAAAGCGTAGTAAATATTAATAAGGTTAGTATTATGCTTAACAATAGCGACGAGGGTATGTTTAATACTATACTATTATAAGCTTCTATTACTTAGAGAATAATAAATTTAGCTAAGTAAGTATAAGCTTATAAAGTAACAGCGTTAAGTACTTAATATTACTATTAAAAATCCGTAGTTATAAACTTTATAAAAAAGAAAGTTAAAAAGTTAGAAAATTTAAAAAAAAGAAATCTATCGAAATAGTAGGGGTATTTATTAATATTATATATTAATACCATATAATCAATATTAAGAACTACCTAAATAATTAATCAAAGTAAATTATAAAATTAAATACGTTATAAATAAGATAAATTTATAAGTAGTACGGTTTTACAAAATCCGCACTCTAAAGAAGTACTTAATTAGTCCATTCTCTTAAAACTTAATATTTTGTTTTATATTATTAATAATCTTCTAAGCCGCTTTTTAGTTATTTTAATAGTATAAATTAATAAAGTTATCAATATAGAATATTAATATTACTTTTTTATTTACGGTTTAATAAATATAGATCTTTTCGTAGTTATATATTATATATATACTACGACCCCCCGACGGAGCAATCCGCCGGGGCCGTACTGTGTATTACGTATTGGGGTAAGATCTTCGGTGACCTTGCAGTCCTTGCATTCCATGATCGCCTCACTGACCTATTATAAATCTAGGGTTAAGGGCCGCCTCCGACCTTTGCGGCCGACCTCTGCCGTTAACCTTTCCGGCCGGCGCCGCCGCGTGAGCGAAGAGGGCAGCTTGCCCATCCCGAATTATATAGTAGTTTTCGTATCGAAATTACTATATTACGTTAAGCGCGTACTTAGGGCATATTACGTATATTATATAATTAAAAAGTATATTATATTATATAATTTCCCTTAAAAGCGTGATCCCGTTAAGGTCGATCTTTTACGCTTATAAAGCCGGAAAAAAAACTACTATATATAATAACTTAATCCCCCCGACGGAGCAATCCGCCGGGGCTATACCGTATATTACGTATTAAGGAAAACTAAGTATATTACGCTCTATACCTAACTACTAATTAAAATAGCTCCTAACCTTCTGCCGCCCGCTTATAGGGCGAGCTTTACCTACTTTAATACGCACAGGACCTCTTAGTACTAGCTTATATAAGTAGCTAGGTCTAGTATAATCCCTTTTTTTATATAGGTATTATTACTACCTAGGGGGTCCTATAAGAGCTATTTAAGGTACTAGCTTATTACCCTAATTATATATACCTCTAGCCCGTTTATTATAATTATTATAGCTAGGCTAACGTTAATATACTTATTCGTATTAGCCCGGCTATCTACGGCGCTTATAATATTACCTAGCTAAATTCTATACTATTAAAAAGTACTTCGCTACTCCTCGGGCGTACTTATGTTAATTATAATAGCTATAGCGTTGAGCTAGCTAAAGAGGGCGCCTAGCCCGAGATTAGTAGACTTGTTAATAAGCATCTTTAGTTCTAGCTTACTAATTACTAACTATATACTAAGAGTAGAGTAGTAGTTTATATATTAATAAGTTTATTTAGTAGATTTATTTAGTAGATTTATTTAGTTTAAATAAAGAGTAACTTTAGGTAATATTAAAAACGATAAGGATAAAAAGAATTTTTACGAGCTTTAGTACGAAGAGTAGTAGATATTAGTCTATTTAGCCCTTTTTTTAAAAACCTCTACGTTACTATTAAAATTTAAAACTTCTATAGTTAAAGAAGGCCGCTTCTAACTATTATAGCTAACTATTATAGCTAACTATTACGGCCGACCTTTACTATTAACCTTTATTATTAACTTTTTTAACTAGCGCTGCCGCGTAAAGGGTAACTTACCTATCCCGAATTAAATAACGGCTTTATATCAAAATTATTATATTATATTAAGCGCGTACTTAGAATATATTGCGCGTATTATATAGTTAAAAAGTGTACTATATTATATAATTTCTTTTAAAAGCGTAATCCCATTAAGGTCGATCTTTTATACTTATAAAGCTAGAAAAAAACCACCATATATAATAACTTAATAAATAGCTTATTACTTACGTTATTATAAAAAATACGATTATTATTTTACTATTTATGTTAATATATTAAAATAGAACTAACCCTCTATTTTAATTATAAATTCCTTAATAAAACTAATACTCTTTAGCTTTTTATTATTTATTAATTTTTATTAGTACGTAGTCCTCTCTTTTTTAATAAAGAGTTTAGATAGCGTAAACTTTATTTTACGTACTATCTTTTAAAAAAGATATAAATTACTTAATATATTACTCTTTTTTAAATATCGCTAGAGCCTAGTCGCTCTCTTTATTATAATAAATATTAATAACCTACTTAGCTTATTATAAAATAGTTTAATAATATTCTTTAGCTTATTATACGAGTTATTAAGATTAATAAAAAGTTAATAACTAGTTTTATTTAAAGATATAAATAAAGCCGTTTATAATAAAAAACGTAGGGTTTTTAAATAAGCTTATTACCTTATTTACTTTTATAATAAAACCCTTTTATAAGTTTATTATTTTTTAAATCATAGCTTTTTATTATACTTAAAATAATAAATCCTCCTCTTCTTTTTAAATAAAACCCTAAATTTACTAATCCTTAGTGACCTAGAGTTAATGTAGTACGTATAGCTATAATGAGGTAATACGGGATATTCTTGTAAAAGAATATAAAAAGTAAATATTCATATAGAAGCAAAGATATATACATATAGGGGTAATAAGCGTATATAAAAGAGGTTTTTATAGTAAAGAGAGTAATATAGTTAAATTACTATGTGAGAAGTTGCTTGCTTAACAAAAGGTCTAAGTAAGTAAATATACGACTATATATAGGTATAAAAACCTCCTACTAGTATATTCTATAGCTTCTTAATTATATAAAAGGTTATTATTTTTATTAAAACGGAGCACTCTTTTAAAAGAGTTTTAAAAAAGCTATATAAAGAGTTTAATAACTAACGCCCAATTTTATAATATTTCTATTTTATATACTTATTTATAAGGGCGTAATAGGCCCGTTACTCTATTTAAAAGTATTAGAACTTTACTATTCGTATTACTTTTAGTACGGAATTAAGTAATAATAATATTAAGGGCTACTTACTTAACGGTCTTAGTTACTTATATTACCTCGTTAATATTATATAAGATATAATTAGTAATTAGAAGCTATGCTTTTACTAAGCCTATATAATAGTTTTTTTCTAGCTTTATAAGTATAAAAGATCGACTTTAATAAGATTACGTTTTTAAAGGAAATTATATAATATAGTATACTTTTTAACTATATAATACGCATAATATATCTTAAGTACGCGCTTAATATAATATGGTAATTTCGATACGAAAACCGCTATTTAATTCGGAATAAGTAAGCTACCCTCTTTAGTAATAGCGTTAGCTAAAAAGGTTAATAATAGAAGTTAGCTATAACAGTTAACTATAATAATGAGTAATAATAATTAGTAATAATAATTAGTTATAATAGTTAGGGACAGCCCTTAACTATAGAGGTTCTAAACTTTTATAATAACGTAGAGGTTTTTAAAAAAAAAGTTAAATAGGCTAATATTTATTACTTATACTAAAGCTAATAGAGATTCTTTTTATTTTTATTATTTTAATATTACCTAAAGCTACTCTCTATTTAAACTAAATAAATATTCTAAATAAATTTATTAATATTACGAAAGTAAATTTATTTACCTTATTATTCGCCTTATTGGTAATGTTACGTAAGCAAACTATATACTATAATAATCTACGTTTTTTATAGATTATTATAGGTATTGATTATATAAGCAATACTGCTTATGTAAGCCTACGTAAGTAGCGGAAAGTATTGTAAGGTAACGAAATAAGCCGGAATCCTCTCGAGACGGAATTCCGTACTACGATTACGCACTTACTTACGTACTACGATTACGCATCCACTTACGTATACGCATTCACTTACGTATACGCTTATTAATTATATTATAATTAATAAGCTATAGAATATACTAATAGGAGGTTTTATGCCTATATATAGGCGTGTATTTACCTACTTAGACCTTTCGTTAAGCAAGCAACTTCTCACATAGTAATTTAACTATATTACTCTCTTTACTATAAAAACCTCTTTTATATACGCTTATTACCCCTATGTTTATATATTCTTACTTCTATATAAATATTTACTTTTTATATTCTTTTATAAGAATATCCCGTATTACCTTATTATAGCTATACGTACTAAAATTAATAAACTTATTAAATAAACTTATTAAAATACAACCTACTACTCTACTCTTAGTATATAGTTAGTAATTAATAAGCTAGAGATCTTACTTAAAAATACTTATTAATAAGTCTATTCCTCTCGGAATAAGCACCCTCTTTAGCTAGCTCGACGTAATAACTATTATAACTAATATAAATACGCTTAAGAAATAGAAAAGTACTTTTTAATAGTACGGAGTTTAGCTAAGTAATATTATAAGTACTATAAATAACTAGGTTAATATAAATATTAAGATTTAATATATTAATACTAGCCTAGTAATAATAACTTTAATAAGCGGGCTAGAGGTATATAAAAGTAAAATAATAAATTAGTACTTTAAATAGCTTTTATAAAACCCCCTAATATTAAGGCAGTGGGCACTAGGGCCTTGTGGGCCCTGTAGCTTAGCCTCAGGCTACGAGGCTAAGCTCCTAATAGTTACGTAATAGACTAGACTACTAGGCCTAAAGGGCTAGCTCGCTAACTTCTACTTACTATTTAATCTTTTCTCTTTTTACGTTAAGTCTTTAGTTTATTAAGTTAATATAGTAGTGTTCCGACCTACCTCGAGTTCCCTTTCATAATACTACTTAATATTACTTAACTAACTATTTTTTAAAAATAGAACGACAATATCTTAACTAATTAACTAAGTAGCTACCCTTATTAAAAAAGTATATAAAAAAGCTAAGTAATAGCTAACTAAATTAATTATATATGAGTAGTATAATTAATCCTTTTTAAATATATACCCCCTTTATTAAATATAATAATTAGAGGATATAGCTAGAGAGGCTAGGTCTCTCTCCGTACTAATAGCTTTTAATAAAGTTACTACCTCTACGAGTCTTAATAAAGTATTATAAGCCCTAATAAAGGCGCTAAGTTTTTAATTATTAACCCCGAGGTTGCCCTAGCTAATTAGCCCGTAAAGCGCTTCTTATCCTCTACTACTTAAGCTAATTACTTAGTATATTTTAATAATATAACTAACTAGCTTACTTTACTTATTTATATTAGTAATAATATCCTCTTCAAAAGAAATACTAAGTAAAGTATTAACCTCGACCTCGTTTAAGAGCTATACTATAAAAACGACGAAAAAACCTTACTTAAGTAAATCGAATAATAACTAAACATATATATTACTTAATATCCCTTTAGGGTCCGGTCCGCCTCATTAGGGGCCATCTTCGCCTTCACAAGCAAGCTAGTCTATTAGGGTTAACATCGAGTATCTTTATTACGTACTTTAATAAAACTTTATAACTAACTATAACCGGCCGTAACCGTTACTAACTATTAATACTAACCAAACTTAAAATACTAATAACCCTGTTACCGTAGTATATTAATCGCCTTCTTAATAACTAAATACTACCCCTTACTTTCTCCCCTTATCTTATTTAATAATAACCTCTCCTTATTAATATTCCTATTTAATACGCTTACTTATACTTTTTTTAAGCTCTTAATTATATTATTAAGTCTAAGCTTATTTATACTACTCTATTATATTAAAAGGGTATTAATAAGGGTAATACTTATTATAATATATCTATTTATCTTTTATAAGTTAATATTACGGATATAGTATTTATTAAAACGGTCTCTTTATAGCTCGGGGTCCTCTAGTATAATATTTATAAGATCGAACTTCTAGTTATTAAAAAAGCCCTAAGGGTCGACGAGCTATTAATAATATCTTAGTATTTTAATAAAGTATACTTAAAATAGACGGTTAGATAGTAATAGTAATAATAATAGCGTAATAATAATAGATAGCGAGGGAAGTAGCGTTTTTAACTTTAATAAAAGTAATGAGGTAACGAATATATATATATATATAAGTTAAAATTAAAGATATATATTAATAAGGTTAGTATTATTCTTAACAATAATAACGAGGGTATTTCTAATACTACACTATTATAAGCTACTATTACTTAGAAAGGTAGCTAACTTAGCTAAGTACGCGGGCTTATAAAGTAGTGGCGTTGGGCGCCTAATATTGCCGTTAATAATCCGTAGTTATAAACTTTATAAGAGGGAAAGTTAAAAAGTTAGTAAATTTAAAAAAATAGTCTAGCGAGATAGTATAAGTATCTACTAATACCGTATATTAATACTATATAAATAATACTAAGAACCGCCCGAGCAGCTAGTAAAGGCAGAATATATAAATAAATATTACTTAATATTAATTAGAATAAGTCCTAGCCTTTACTATTAATTAACTAAGTAATAATACTAAGCGCTTTTATAACATAACTTATAAGAACCTCGAACTTATACGTACTACTACTATAGAGCTCTATATTATAAAAAAAACCCTTACTTAAGCCTACGTTAATAATATAACTATAGTTAAGAAACTCGAGTAATTAAAAAAACAGCTCTTAAACTAGCTCTATTTAAAATACTAGTACTATTAGTGTACTAAAGTAGTACTTAGTATGTCTAAAAATATAAAGTAACTATAAAACTACCCTAGCCTCGTATTATTACGTCCCCTACGGTTCTTAAAAATATTTAACGTACTCGTTTTTATTAATAATAATAATAACCTTAAGTTTAACTATTAGCTCTAGTATATTATATAGCGCTTAGAGAATATTAATTATAATGTTAATAAGTACTACTTAGAGTATTTATTTATATATTCTACCTTTACTAGCTACTTAGGCAATTCTCGGTATTATTTATATAGTATTAATATATAGTATTAATAAATACTTATACTTTTTTACTAAACTATTTTTTTTAAATTTTCTAACTTTTTAACTTTCCCTCTTATAAAGTTTATAACTACGGATTATTAACGGCAATATTAAGCGCCCGACGCTACTACTTTATAAGCTGCCTACTTAGCTAAGTTTGCCGCCCTCTAGGTAATAGTAGCTGATAATAGTATAGTATTAGAGATGCCCTCGTTACCGTCGTTAAGAATAATGCCGACCTCTATAAGTACTAATATATACTTTTAACTTTAACTCGCATATATATATATATTTATTACCTCGTTTCCTTTATTAAATTAAAAAAACACTACTTCCCTCGCCGTTTATCGCTATTAAATTATCTATTTTAAATATATACTCTTAAAATACCGAGACCCCTAGTTATTATTAACCCCTAGGGCTTTTTTAATAGCTAGAAGTTCGATCCCATAAGTATTATACTAGAGGACCCCGAGCTATAGAGAGACCGCCTTAATAAATACTATATTTATAATATCGACTTATAAAAAACGGATAGATATATTATAATAGGTATTACTATTATTAATACCCTTTTAATATAATAAAATAGTATAGATAAGCCTATACTTAATAATATAATTAAGAGCTTAGGAAAAACGTGGGCGAGCGTATTAAATAAGAATATTAGTAAGGAGAGGTTATTATTAAATAAAATAAGGGGAGAAAATAAGAGGTAATATTCGGCTATTAAAAAAGTAATTAATATACTATAGCGGCGGGGTTATTAATATCTTGAGTTTAGTTAGTATTAATAATTAGTAATAGCTACGGCCGGCTATAGTTAGTTATAAAGTTTTATTAAAGTACGTAATATAAATACTTAATATTAACCCTAATAAACTAGCTTATTTATAAAGGCGAAAATAGCCCCTAATAAGGCGGACCGGACCCTAAAGGGCTACTTAGAGTATATTATTAATAAAATTAGAAATAGTACTATAGAATTTATTTACTTAATACTAACTTCTAATAAAATCACTATAACCTAGTAGTTACTTTACGAGCTTAAAGTAGCTTATACTAGCCTAATTACTATAAATAACGCTAGCTATAAACTAAACGTACTTATAATTATATTTAAAAACGTTTATTAAAAGCGCTTTATATTCGTTTAGTTTATACGTATTAATAAGCTCCCTAAGTCTTAGTAAAAGCGCCGCTTTTATAATAAGTTACTTATATATTTTCGTAATTAAGCTATATTAAAATATTTAAATAATATGGCTACTTTTTAAAAGTATACTGAGTACGTTACTTAGCTAGCTAATATAATATAGCCCCTTTTTATAAAGGACCGTTTAGTTAAAACCTCTAATTAAACTTACTAAACTTTAAGTAAAAATAATAAAAATAGTAAAAATAATAGAAGTATTAAAAGTGCTAAATAGAACTAGGGTCGTACCTCTACTTATAAAGCGATCCCTAAAACCCTATATTAAAAACTTAAAAATAGTAGCGCTTACTTTGTTTATAATAATACTAAATATATTTTTAAAAACTACCCTAAAAAGCTAAAAACTACTATAGGTATTATAAACTCCGCTACGGGCCCTATTAAAATAGAATTAGGTTTATAAAACTATACCCCTTAATAAAAGTAAACTCCTAGCTAGGGGATATATATAAAAAGAATAGAAGATTAGTAATTAATTTAATAAATTTATAGGATCTCGTAGGGGGCTAGCCCCTTAAAATAGAGCTTATAATAGTATTTAATAAATATAAAATTTACTTAAGAGCCTTATTTAATACGGGAGTTAATAAGTACGAATTTATAAATAACTACGTAACCCTTTTATTATAATAGTTCTACGCAGCCCTATTTTATAAATTACTATACCCAATCCCTATTACTAGATTCAATAAGAAGTAATTAAATAATACTAACGTAATATAAACTACTAATTTATATATTAATTAACGGGTCCTTTTAAAAACACCCCTCTTTTAGCTTAATACGGGCTACTACGACTTAATCCTAAAACGGAAGTAGTTCGAATATTATAAAATAAACCCTAATATCCGCTATTAATAACTAATATAGCCTAAGGACTTAGTATTATAAAAACGCCTTTTACTATTATTAAAAATATTAAGGACCTATATACCCCAGAAGTTATCGATATATAATACTAAATCAACGCTAATTATTAATAGGACCTATTGAAAATAAATATAGCTCGCTATACCTAAAAGCTCTAGTAATAGTAGGTAAAGGGTATACTAATTAAAATACTATTACGCTTATTAAAAACGACGGCCTATTAAATATAGTAGTTAAATAAGGCTAAGGATACGAAAAAAATAAAACGCGCCCTTAATAATACTACTATTACCCCTATAGAGAGGGCTAAATAGCAAAGGCTATACTTAGTAATAATATAGATAAACATCGCTTTTATTAACGCTCCCGTATTTAAAAAGAACTTAAAGTAAAATAACGTTAAGCTAGGCTCTATATTACTTTATAAACTAAACTATATTATAAAAGATAAAAAGAAAAAATAGACCCCCTATATAACGATAACTAAGTTATTTACGACTTTATAATAACGAACTTACTAAAATATTTATAGCCCTAGACCGACGTTTTTAATAAAATAGCTAGTAATATACTAGCGCTTTATAAGTTATATAATTATAAAATCGAGCTCTTAAATAGTAATAAAAAAAGCTAACTTACTACTTTTTATATAAATAGTTAGTACCCGAGCTAGAGGCTATAAGAGCTTATTTACTAGAGTACTTATAAAAAGGATTTATTAAGCTAAGCAATATTCCTTTTATATTACTAATAGTATTTATAAAAAAGTATAATAATAGTTTACGTTTCTATATTAACTTTTATAAGCTTAATAAAGTTATAAAAAAAAACCGCTACTTATTACTACTTATTAATAAGACCCTTACGTAGTTAAGTAAGGCGAAAGTATTTACTAAACTAAATATTAAATAGGCTTTTTACTATATCTAACTTAACTTAGCCTCTAAAAGTTTAATAATATTTAAGACCCGCTATAGAGTATATAAGTATAAGGTAGTACTTTTCGAGCTTTATAACGGGCCTACTACGTATTAATAATATATAAATAAAATATTAATAAAGTACTTAAATAACTTCTATATAGTATATATAGATAATATCTTAATCTTTTCTAACGACCCCCTTTAATACTAAGAACATGTTACTAAGGTACTAAACTACTTAAGAAAGGTAGGCTTATAAGTAAATATTAAGAAGTATAAATTTAGTATTATTTTTATAAAGTACTTAGGCTTCGTAGTTTTAATAGAGAGTATACGGCCTAATAAAAAGAAGGTTTTTATAATTTGAAACTAAAAACTACTTATATTACTTAAGGGTATTTAGGTTTTGTTTAGATTTTATAACTTTTATAAGAGATTTATAAAAGACTACGGCTACTTAGCTAGGCTCCTAACGAAGTTAATAAATAAAGGGGTTCTTTTTAACTTTAATACTAACTAAGAGTCTGCTTTTAAAGCTATAAAACTAATACTAATATTAGTACTTATCTTCTACTACTTTAAACTAGAGTTATTAACGCGGTTAAAAACTAATACCTCTAACTTAGTATACGCTAAAATATTACTATAATAATAAGAGAATAACGAGCTATAGTACTTAGTAGCCTTTTATTTAAAACTTATAAGTAGTATAGAGCTTAACTATGCTATTTATAATAAAAGAATACTAATAATAGTACTATTTTTAAAAAATAGCGCGCAAAGCTCGTAAGTTATAAATATAGGTTCGATATTATTATAAATTACTAACTGTTACTATTCTTTATAACTAAGCGCTTACTTAACTCATAATAAGCCCGCTAAGCTAGTACACTAGCGGACTTTAATTTTTAAATTTATTACTACTTAGGGAATAAAAACGTACTAATTAACGCTTTATTACGTAAAATAGACGACATTCGTACTTAATAAGTACTAAAAAAAGCTAATAAGACCTAAGTCTTCTTACTACTAAGATTACTATCTCTCGATATCGTAGTAAAGCTACGAGCGCTATTAAGTACTACTATTAGTTAACTATAGCTTATAATAAGCTTGCCTATACTAAAAAATAAGCTCTAGGGGTATTTATTAATTAAAAAGATCTTAAAGCTTAATAAAGACCCTATTATAGCGTCTCTTATACTAATACGAGCGCTAGTAACCGAGGGGTATAAACGCTAATCTATTTAAAATAACGGGTTATTAGTAATAAATAAGAAGCTTGTAATACCTAAAAAAAAGAACCTCCGTACTATAGTTATTTACGAAGTTTATAAGTAAAAGCTCCTCGCTTACCTAAAGTATAATAAAGTTATAAAAATAATTAAATAGTAATACTACTAGCTAGGCCTAATAGTAGATACTTATTAATGCGTATGGAATTATTATACTTATTACTAATTATAAAGACTACGTAATAAGCCCCTGGGAGAGCTAAGGCCGCTCCTAGTACCCGATTACTTATAATAGTATATCTTTACTAACTTTATAACTATACTTATTAATTAAAAAGGATTTAATAATATTAAAATAATAATAAACTACCTAAATAAGAGGGCGATATCCGTTCTTTATTTTAAAACTACTATAATAAAAGAGATAAGCCGAATGTTCTATAAGCGGGTACTACCTATTTTCGGCTTATTAAAAACTATTATATTAAATCGAGGCTCCTAATTTATTTCTAATTTTCAAAAAGAGCTTTATAAGATCTGCGGGGTTAAGCTATAGTTATTAATAATAAATTACTCTTAAATAAACGGCTAAATAGAGGTACTAAATTAGTATATTTTATAATAGTTAAGGCCGCTAATTAACTAATATTAAGATAATTAAAGCGAAATACTACTTATAATCGACTTTATTTATACTACTTAGCTTAGTAAAATAACGGGGCTAAGGGCAATTAGTCCTAATAGTTCTTTTTTAAAAGTAATTAAGTATAGAGATCTATAGGAGAGCTAATTAAAAGAAGATATAAGGAGAAGGGCCCCGATTAAAAACAGGAGCTTAGTAATACGGATTTTTATTTTAAAAATATATATACTTTTTTAAAATCGAACTAGAGCTTTTTTAATAATTTATTCTTAAATACGATAATATAAAATAATTAAGAACTCTACCCTTCTAATCTAGCTAATATTACCCTGTTTTTTTAGTTATAACTTTATTAATTAAGGCCGTATTAACCCGATTAAAAAAAGTATTTTATATTATCTTTATAAGTATTAGTAATTTTTTTAAAATACTATACTACGAGAGTCCCTTATACCCTATACTTTTTTAATAATCTCCCTTTTTAAAAATCCCTTCTTTTTTTAAATAAAAAAATAAATAAAAAAAAGCCCGACTTAATTAGAGATGTTTTAAATAAATTAATTAAAGAAAGCGGCGTAATAATTAAAATAAATACGAATAATAGGACTCTAATTTAAAAAAAAGTAACTAAATAATTAAAATATAAAAACGAAGACGTGAAAAAAAGGGCTTTTTATTTAATAAGAAGGGGATATAATAAACCTTAATAAGTAAACGAGATAGATAAATAAATAAAAACGCAGATACTTAGGACTAGATTAGGCCTAAATATAAACGCTATAATAATATAATAAAATAAATAACGAGTTAGGATTAGAACTAATAAAATACTTTAATAAATATAACTAGTTATTTAACTAGACTATTCTTTATTAATTAATATAGCCCAGAGACTTAATAATAAACTTTTTTAAAAATACGGATACGTTAGACTAAGGGCGCTTATAAAACTAGTTTTTAACTAGACTTATTAATAATTTTAATTAGTATTATTATAGGCTTAATACGATGTTTAATTAAAACTCTAGTTATATACTTAATAAGGACTAAGATAAACGGCTTAAATTACGTTAATTAGGATAATAACTATACTTTAATTATTAAAATAGCTCCTCTCTTCTCTTTTTAAACTCTACTTAAAATAAATAAACTAATATAAAACTATTAAAATTATAAATAAAATTAATAAACTATACTTTGAATAACCTCGGATTATAAATATAAATAACTAATATATTATTTTTATTATTATTAGTACCCCTTAGGACGTTTAATTATATAAACCTAACTTTTTTATTTTAAATAGACCGTTTACCGAACTAGCTTTTATAATTTATTAAGACCCGTAGGTTACGGAGTTATTTAATAATAAAAAAGCTACTCTTTTTAATAAATCTACTTATTAATTTAATTAAAAAAAGCTAGTTATAACTTAGGTTAGAATAAATATTTTAATTAATACCTTTTTAGGTACTATTACTACTTAGATCTAAATAACTACGCTTTAAACTAAGGGCCTTATAATTCCTTAGCTTAATTTAATAAAAAATATAAGTTTTTATAAAATACTATTCCTTAATTAAGAGAGGACTATAGTTTTTAAAAATAATAATATTATAAACTTTTTAAAAAAGTTCGAGGACTAATACGAGATTAATAAAGTCCTAGACTAATTTAGGAATAAACTTATTACGTATATTATAAAAAGAGATTATTAAACTCTAGTTAAGGATACGATTAAAAAACTACCTTAGGCCTAAGCTAAGGATCCTTTTTTAAAAAAATATAAAAAATAAAGTATTAATCGCTTTTTAAATAAAAAAGAGTAGATTAAAAAAGTTATTAAAAAACTACTTATCTCGTTTTTTAATTTAAACTCTACTTAAGTACTATTTACTAAGATTAATAATATAATTACCCTTATTAAATAATAAGACCTCTATATTATAACTAATAAGAGCTTAATTAAGGCTATATATAAGCGGTTTTATATTAATATTATAAAAAAAGTAGTAAAGGAAGTCGGGGTTATTTTAAATAGTTTTATTAAATTTATAAAGTACGTAAAGTTTAAAATAGGACTTCTTAATATAATTATATATAAAAAAGAATATAACTTACTCTTTATAAATAATTAAAATTAACTTAAAACCTTATTACGACCCCCTACTTTTTAAGTATATAATAATACTTAGTACTAGTATCCGAACTATTAATAATATTACTAATTAATAATAGAGGCCTAAGTTACCTAAGTAGTTATTAATAATACTACTAATTCTAACCTAACTAACGAAATAAGTAAGCTAAAGATTTATTAAAATAGTATTTATTCTCGAGGTTTTATTTATATATTTAATATAAGTACTATACGTCCTAATTAGCCCCTAATTATAGGACCTAAAGATCGTTATTAGTATTATTAAAGTTAATATTACTAAATTATTAAGAATTACGATTAATATATTTTTAATAAGGATACTTATTTTATTATTTTAGCTTAGGGAGCTTAGTATTATAGAAAGCGTAATAATTATAAACTTATAAATAATATCCCCTTTATTATAATTAAAAATAAAAAAAAGCGTACGATTACTAATTATATTACTCTTTTTTTTATATAATAAATATATTAACTAAGGAAAATACTAAGTATTTAGCTAAGTAAATTCTAAATTATTAAATCGGACTACTTTAGTAAACTATACTTATACTTCCTTTAGCTAATCTTATAAATATAGTTAAATATATTTATATAGTATAACCTAATTTAGACTATTATAACTAAGCGGACGTTTATACTATTTATAAAAAAAACTACTTAAGAACCGTACCTTAGTAATTAAGTTATATTTTAATAAGATATATAAGATTAATAGCCTAAGTTAGCTCTTATAATTTAAAAAAAAGATAGTTTTCTTTTTTAATTAAAAAAGAGAAATTATAAAAATTAATAATAATAACGAGGTTTTTAAGACGGTAGAGAACGTAACTTCTATATTTATTTCTAGGCCTTAGCTTATTAAAATCTTAATTAGTACCCTTAATACTAGTACTTAAGGAACCTAAGAGCTTCTTTTTTATAAAACTTAAAAAATAATAATTATAAATTAGACTTACGACTTTAACTTTAAGATTAAAATTAAAAAACTAATAAAAAAAAAACTCGAGGCCCCGATCTCGCTTTTTATAAACCTCTTATAAAAAGTTATATTAAAATATATTATAATAATAGTAATTTTAATACGTAATTAGGGGTATTTTAATACTAATAAAATCCTATTAAAAACTCTAAAGTCCTTAGCTAACTTAGTAAAGAACGGATAATAATAAAAGAATATTAAGGATTTTTTTAATAAGTATAATAAGAACTTTTTTTTAAAGCTAAGTTATATAGCTAAGATTAGTAAAGTTAAAAGTACTAACCTAATTTCTACGTTCTTAACTTCTATAATTTTAAATACTTATTTATAATTAAAAGTTTAAATATTTGGTATGAATTAGGATAATAAAGGTTTAATAATCGTTACTATCCTAAATACTAGGGTATAAGTTAATATTTTCTTAAAATAATATATTAAAAAAGCTAGTATTTCTTATATAATAATAAAGCTTTAGATATAGACGTTTAAGTATAATTTAATTAGTTAAATAACTTTTAATAGCTTTTACTTTACGAATATATAAATTAATAAGTTTAAAATAACTACTTATTTTTTTATTAAGAACGAGCGAGAGACCTCCGATTTATTATTACTAGGTCTTTTATTTATATAAAATACTAAGCTATTTTTTAAATATAATAAGTCTATAATTATTATTCTAATTTATATTAAGAACGCGAGGCTAAGGATCCTTATAAAAATAATTAGGACGAACGGTTTTCAAGACGTAGAAAATATCTTATTTTAGTTTAAATAGTATATAAAAAAAGTTTTTAGATTAAAAAACTAAATATTAATAATATAACCGGGAATATTATTAGTTTTAATAATCCTTATTTAAAATCTAAACTAAAAAAAAACGAGTATATTATAGTAATTTTAGACTAAAACTAAGCTAATTAAATTATAATTATAGTCGTACTTTATACGATCTAGCCTTAGATTATATAAATTAAAAGAGTAATAGTAACCGCTCGGAGTAAGGCTAAAAATAGACCGAACGGATTAGCTAATTAAAACGATTTACGTTTTTTAATAAAAATACTTACTTTTTAATAAAAAGAGTTATATATTAAATAACGACCCTTTGGGGTCCGGTCCGCCTTATTGGGGGCTATCTTCACCTTTATAAGTAAGCTGGTCTATTAGGGTTAATATTAAGTATTTTTATTACATACTTTAATAAAACTTTATAACTAACTATAGCCGGCCGTAGCCGTTACTAAGTAGCTATTAATACTAACTAAACTTAAAATATTAATAACCCCGCTACTATAGTATATTAATCGCCTTTTTAATAGTTAAATACTACCCCTTACTTTCTCCCCTTATCTTATTTAATAATAACCTCTCCTTACTAATATTCTTATTTAATATACTTACTTATACTCTTTTTAAGCTCTTAATTATATTATTAAGTTTAGGCTTATTTATACTATTTTATTATATTAAAAGGGCGCTAATAAGAGTAACGCTTATTATAATATATTTATCCGTTTTTTATAAGTTAATATTATAAATATAGTATTTATTAAAGCGGTTTCTCTATAGCTCGGGGTCCTCTAGTATAATACTTATAAGATCGAACTTCTAATTATTAAAAAAGCCCTAAGGGTTAACGAGCTATTAGTAACGTCTTAGTATTTTAATAAAGTATACTTAAGGTAGACGGTTAGATAGTAATAGTAATAGTAATAGTACAATGGTAATAGTATAATAATAATAAATAGTAAGGGAAGCGTTTTTAATTTTAATAAAAGTAACGAGGTAACGAATATATATATATACGAGTTAAAGTTAAAGGTGTATATTAGTAAGGTCGGTATTATTCTTAATAACGGCAACGAGGGTATCTCTAATATTATACTATTATAAGCTACTATTATTTAAAAGGGTAGTAGAATAGGGTAGGGTAATTAGTCCTAGTATTTCTTTTTTTAAAGCCGATTAAGTATAAGGACCTGCGGGAGAGCTAATTAGAGAAAAATATAAAGAGAAGGGCCCCCGATTAGAGAGAAGAGCTTAGTAGCGCGGATTTTTATTTTAATTATATATATACTTTTTAAGATCGAACCAGAGCCTTTTTAATAATTTATTTTTAAATACGATAATATAAAATAATTAAAAACTTTACCTTTCTAATCCGGTTAATACTATCCTTTTTTTTTAATTATAACTTTATTAATTAAGGCTATATTAACCCGATTAAAGGAGGTATTTTATATTATTTTTATAAATATTAGTAGTTCTTTCTAAGTACCGTACTACGAAAGTCCTTTATACCCTATACCTTTTTAATAATCTCCCTTTTTAGAAATCTCTTCCTTTTTTAAATAAAAGAATAAGTAAAAAAAAGCTTAATTTAATTAGAGATAATTTAAATAAATAAGTAAAAAAAAGCGGCGTAATAATTAAAATAAATATAAGTAGTAGGACTTTAATTAAAAGAAAAACTAAATAATTAAGACATAAAAATAAAGATATATAAAAAAGGGCTTCTTATTTAATAAAAGGGGAATATAATAAACCTTAATAAGCGAGCGAAATAGATAAGTAGAGAAATACGTAGATACTTAGGACTAGATCGGGCCTAAATACGAACGCTATAATAATATAATAAAACGAATAATAAGTTAAGATTAGAACTAATAAAATACCTTAATAAGTATAACTAATTATTTAACTAAACTATTTCTTATTAATTAATATAGCTTAGAGATTTAATAATTAACTTATTTAGAGGTACGGATACGTCGGACTAAGGGTGCTTATAAAACTAGCTTTTAATTAGACTTATTAATAATTTTAATTAATATTATTATAAGTTTAATACGAAGTCTAATTAAAACTCTAGTTATATACTTAGTAAGGGCTAAGAAGGACGGCTTAAATTATACTAATTAAGATAATAGCTATACTCTAGTTACTAAAACGGCTCCTCTTTTCTCTTTCTAAACTTTATCTAAAGTAAATAGACTAATATAAAATTATTAAGATTATAAATAAAATTAACGAACTATATTTTTAATAACCTTGGACCGTAGATATAAATAACTAATACGTTATTTCTATTATTATTAGCGCCCCTTAAGATATTTAATTATACGAACCTAACCCTTTTACTTTAAATAGACCGTTTATTAAACTAGCTTTTATAATTTATTAAGACCTATAGATTACGGAGTTATTTAATAATAATAAGCTTATTTTTAATAATAAATCTACTTACTAATTTAATTAAAAGAGGTTAGTTACGGCTTAAGTTAAAATAAATATTTTAATTAATATCCTCTTAAGTACTATTACTACTTAGATCTAAATAACTACGCTTTAAACTAAGGACCTTACGATTCTTTAGCCTAATTTAATAAAAAATATAAGGTTCTATAAAATACTATTCCCTAATTAAGAGGGGATTATAATTTTTAAAAGCGATAATATTATAAACTTTTTAAAAAAGTTCGAGGACTAGTACGAGATTAGTAAGGTCCTAGACTAATTTAAAAATAAACTTATTATATATATTATAAAAAAAGATTATTAAACTCTAGTTGAGGATACGATTAGAGGATTACCCTAGGCTTAAGTTAAGGATCTTTTTTTTAAAAAAGTATAAAAAATAAAATATTAACTACTTTTTAAATAAAGAAAAGTAGATTAAAAGAGTTATTAAAAAACTACTTATCTCGTTTTCTAACTTAAACTCTACTTAAGTACTATTTACTAAAATTAATAATATAATTACTTTTATTAAATAATAAAACCTCTATATCATAACTAATAAGAGCTTTATTAAGGCTATATATAAGCGGTTCTATATTAATATTATAAAAGAAGTAGTAAAGGAAGTCGGGGTTATTTTAAATAGCTTTATTAAATTAATAAAGTACGTAAGGTTTAAAGTAGGACTTCTTAATATAATTACGTATAAAAAAGAATATAGCTTACTCTTTATAAATAATTAAAGTTAACTTAAAACCTCGTTACGATCCCCTACTTCGTAAATATATAGAAATACTTAGTACTAATATTTAAACTATTAGTAATATTACTAACTAACGATAGGGGCCTAGGTTACCTAAGTAGCTACTAATAATATTACTAATTCTAACCTAGCTAATAAAATAAGTAAACTAAAGATCTATTAGAATAGTATTTACTCTCGAGGTCTTAGCTATATATTTAATATAAACGCTACGCGTCCTAATTAGCCCCCGATTATAAGACTTAGAAATTATTATTAATATTACTAAAGTCTATACTACTAGATTATTAAGGATTACGATTAGTATACTCTTAATAAGGACGCTTATTTTATTATTTTAGCTTAGGGAGCTTAGTATTATAGAAAATACGACGGTTATAAGCCTATAAAAGATATCCCCTTTATTATAATTAAAAATAAAAAAAAGCGTATAATTACTAATCGTATTACCCTTTTTTCTTATATAATAAATATATTAACTAAGGAAAATACTAAGCTTTTAGCTAAGTAGATTCTAAACTATTAAATCGGACTATTTTAATAAACTATACTTATACTTCCCTTAGCTAATTTTATAAGTATAGTTAAATATATTTACGTAGTACGACCTAACTTAGGCTACTATAACTAAGCGGACGTTTATACCGTTTATAAAGGAAAATTATTTAAAAAACCGCACCTTAGTAACTACGTTATATTCTAAAAAGATATATAGGATTGATACTATAATTCTACCTCTCGATTATAATAATAATATAATAAACTCTAGGGACGAGGATACTTAATTAGTTACTTAGTAAACCTAATTATAAACAAGGGCCTCTCGAAAGGGCTAAATTACTCCTTATTACTACCGATCCTTAGTATAAGTTACGAGTTCTTTTTATTTATTAAATATTATTTTATAAGCATATTATTAAATTTTATTAATTTTTTAATTATTTTTTTATTTAGATCTAGGATAAAGATATAAGGGGATAATAAGAGGAGAGGAATTATTTTTTAATTATTATAATCGAAAACTTAACGACTTTATTTACTAATTATATAATTATATTAAAAAACCCTACCCTCTTTTTAAATATCTAAACCTAGTTCCCTATCTAATCGAGCCCGTTTAGTATCTAGCTTAGCCTATATAACCTCTTACTTTATTTATTTTATTTTAATATATTAATAACCTTTATAAGTTATAAATATATAGTTTTTAATAAAGTATATAAGAAGGGCGTTCTTAAGAACGGAATTATACTTATCCTCCTCGGTCTTAGTAGTATTAATCTAATTAAAGACTATATAAACTAAAATCTTAACTTTTTTAATATGAATTAGGATTAAAAACGCTACTTTATTACTACTTATTATACGATAATAATAATAACCTTACTTAGAGTCAGCTCTAGACTAACTAATAGCCTACTAGTCGTTACTTTTTTTAAAATAGTATTTCTTATTTTTAAAATATATATAATTACTATATCGATTATTAAAATAATTTAAAAGAGAAACGTACTTAAAATAGGGGACTATTTTTTTAACTAGCTCCTTAGTATTAAAACTAATATATTTTTAAAAAGACCGCGTAAAATAGTTATAAAATATAGTATTCTAAATACTATAAGCCTAGATAAGTAAAAAATTAATAATAAGGGTTCGTTTACTTAATTACTAAAATAGAGGGTTAAAATAATTAGCGTAATTATAACTAATAAAAACCTAACGGCTTTACGAAAATAATCTACTTATAATACCCGGATTATAAACGTACTTTTTAATAACGTTCTAATTTATAGTTTATTATTAAAACTTCTAAGCTATTTCTTTTTTAATATACTTATTAACTTAAGGATTTATAATATAAAATTCGGTATAAAGCTCTCTAGTTAATTTAAAAAAAGTTAATTAATTAATAGTTTTAAAGATCTAAGAAAGAGTAACGTTAGATTAAAATAAAGATTAAAAAGATCGAATAGGATAGTACTTATTATAGTTTACTTTTTACTAACCTCTTAAAACTTATAGCCTTAAGTCTTTTAAAAATAAACCTTTTTAAGAATAGAGGAGGAATATTACTAAGGTTAGACGTTATAATAAGTAATTTTAGTAATTTAATAGGCGTTATTAATAACTAAAGTATTAGATATAATAAGTAAATAGATTATATTACTAAGAAAAAAAGAGACTAAGTAAAGAAAAATAATTATAATTAAGAAACTATTATTTAGAAAAAGAAATAAAAAGCAATAGAGGAATTAAAAAAGGGCCTCTATATACCCCCCAGATCCGGGGTATTAAAAAAGAAAGTACTATAGGCCTCTTAGCTAATTAGTACTAAATCACAGCTACTATATAAAAAAAGGAAGGAGTAAATTATAAAATCGGGGCCTTTTTATTATTTATAATATAGCGCCTTTTTTCTTAATTAGCAGAGGCCGCCTTTATAATTAGTATAAAAAAGCAGCTTTTTACTTAGCTACCTAACTTTTCTTTTTTTCCTCCTTAACTACTTCTCTATAATTACTACTAATTAAACTTTTTTTAATTTTTACTTTTTAATTTACTATATAAATACTAAGCTAGCGATTTATAATAGCCTCCTTACCTCCTATTTCCCTTTTTAAACTAGATAATAAAAAGGATATAATACGAATTTAGGGCCTAATTATAATAAAAAATTTTAAAAACGATACTAAATACTAATTAAGAAAATAAAATCTAAATAAATATATTACCTTTAATAAGACTAACCCTAGGACTATAATAAATACTAAGGACTCTTAATTTATTAATTTTAATACAAACTACTAATATAAAATATATACCAATTATTACCTAAACTTAGTACTTAAACGAACTAGTTTTTTTTAAATAATCCTAACTCCTTATAAAATCGACTTTTTTAATTAGCTTAATATAAAAGACGTACTTCCCTTTTTTAATTAGCGCCCCGAGGCTTTTAAGGGTTTAAAAAACCGGAAGACTTAAATAAGTTAGACTTATTATAAAATAATAAAAATCCTAACTAATTATTATAATTTTTAAAAATACTTATTATATAAAGATTAGATTTAAAAATATAAGATTAGATCTACAATAGAGGTTATAATACAGAACCTCGATTTAGTATATAATATAATTATAATTAAAAAGGAATAAGAAAGTATTTTTAAACTAAATAAGACCCCTACTCTAATTTTTTAAACTTAAAAGATTATATAAAAAATTAGGACTTTAGCGTACTTAGTAATCTTCCCTTTTTATATTAATAATCCGGGCTATTTTATAAAAATAATTATTAACTAGCGGGATAATATAGTTTATTAGTATAATCCGAAGTAAGCTCTTAGGCGTTTAAAAAAGATATTTATTAATAATATATAAGTACTAAAGGCCTTTTATAGCTAAATCGATATACTTTTTTATATTTAATAACTAATTAATATAAGCGCTTATATAGTCCTTATAGTATAATAGCTAGGTAAATAAGAATACGGTCTATACGTACTTAAATAGTTTTATAATACGGTCTAATATAGCTAGCTTAACCTAATTTATAATACGTATTAAATAACTTATAAATACTTTAGATTATTTAATAATAAACTCCGCGTAGCTTAGATTTAGTAAATTAGCTACGAGTTTTAATATAATAGTTATTACTTTTTTAATATAATAAGACCTTTTTTAAAAAAAGTCTTTTAATAAAATAATAAATAATTAGGACTCTAAAAATAGGCCCTATACTAACTTAAATAACTTTAACTATATTATAACTAACGCTCTTAAGGCGCTAACTCCTTAGAAATCCGGTTTTTATTTACTTAGCCTTAGGTTTACTAACTAAGATCTAAGAATTTATAACCCTTATAATTATAATTATTATACTCCTATCGATCTTACGTATTTTAAAAAGACGTATAAAATAGTTAAAAGCCTTAAATAAGAACTTACTACTCTTAAAAAGTTATCCTTATTATCTCGATTTTTAAAAATATTAAAAAATATTTAAAGATTTATAATAAATAGTAACCTTAATTAAACTCCGTAAGTAATTAAATTAATAAAAGTTATTAACTAGTATCTAAACGCTATTATTAATAATTAATTTATATACTTAATTAATATTCTTAAGACCTATCGAGTTATAAAGTTTTTATTTAGTATATTATTACTTAAGTTATTATTACGCCTTAGCCCGGCTCTTAGTAAAGCTAGTCTAAGTAACTAGGGAGGTAATTTTTTAAATACTCTAGTTAGGGGTAAGAATAGTTTTATTATAAAAACTCTAATTAAAATACTAAGGGTTTAATTAAAATAAGAAGTTATTAAGTATACGCTCTCTAAGTACGATCGGGCTATATAAAAAAATAATAAACATTAGTATTAAGAGCTAACTAAGTTTTATTAAAATCTCTTATAGTATTATAATATATATATAAATAAAACCGATATTAATAAGAGTATAAGAGAATAATAAGTCGATTAGTACGACGACTTAATTATAAAAGCTATATATATAACTCTAGTTTATACTTTTTAAATATTACTATTAATAAAGAAATTTAGAGAGAATTAGGCTAGTAAAAGTTAGGATCGGGAGATTACTAAGAAGGATTAGGATAAGAACTAAATAAAGTTAGTAAAAAAAGTAATAAAAATAAAAGAAGTAAAAAAAGTAATTATAAAGAAGAAGGGTAAGTAAAAGGCTTAATATAAGTAACTATATATAATAACTAGGACTAATTTAAGATAATTTTTTTTATAAAAGATTAGAGAAAAAGAAATTAAGGGACGATTAGAATAGGGTAGGGCGATTAGTCTTAGTATTTCTTTTTTTTAAAACTAATTAAGTATAAGGACTTATAAAAGAGCTAATTAAGAAAAGATATAAAGAGAAGGGCCCCTAATTAAAAAAAGGAGCTTAGTAGCGCGGATTTTTATTTTAATTATATATATACTTTTTAAAATCGAACTAGAGCCTTTTTAATAATTTATTTTTAAATACGATAATATAAGATAATTAAGAACTTTACTTTTTTAATCTAGTTAATACTACCCTCTTTCCTTAGTTATAACTTTATTAATTAAGGCCGTATTAACTTAATTAAAAGAGGTATTTTATATTATTTTTATAGGTATTAGCAGTTCTTCTTAAGTACCGTACTACGAAAGTCCTTTATACCCTATACCTTTTTAATAGCTAACTTAGGTAGGTGCGCGGGCTTATAAAGTAGTAGCGTTAAGTACTTAATATTACCGTTAATAATCCGTAGTTATAAACTTTATAAAAAGGAAAGTTAAAAAGTTAAAAAATCTAAAAAAATAATTTAGCGAGATAGTATAAGTATTTTCTAATACTATGTATTAATACTATGTAAATAATACCGAGAACCGCCCGAGTAGCTAGTAAAGATAGAATATATAAATAAATATTAAATAACGAATTATAAAATTAAAATAAAAGGCGTTAAAATAGTACGAAACGGCTAAGAAAGCCTTTTATAAAATTCCCCGTATTACTAAAACTAATATAATATATAAGAGGAAAGACTAGAAGGTCTGGCTAGTTAATAATACGCCCTTTAATAAATTAATACTTAATAGCGATTTTTATTAAAAGCTTAAAAAACTTAAAGAGGTTAAAAATAAGCTACGAGACTAATTAGGCCCCTATAAAAATATTATTATACTTAAGTTCTTAAATATAAAACTAAGCTTTAGATTAATAAATAACCGACTCTAAGCTATTCTTAAGGATTATAACTATTTTTTATTTTATAAATAAGATCTTTTTAGATTAATACTCTTTAATTAAGAAAAAGTATTAGTATAAGACTTCTTTAAATATAGCCGTCTTTATTTTATAATTACGCTATTATAATTAATTAAGACTATACTTTATAAGGCTTAGTAAGTAAAAGGTATTCTAATCCTAAAGGCTTTATTACTAAAAGCCTTTAAAATAATTTAAGAACGTGTTACTTAGGGTATTATTAAAAAAAGCTATATTACGTATTAGAACCCCTAGTTCTTAATAATAAAAAAAGATAGCAGTCTTTAGCTAATTAACTTAGTAACTAAGGTTAATATTATTATTTTTTAAAACGCTTAGTAACTACTTAATATTAACGAGTTTTTAAAAGAATTTATTATAAATTAGTTTGTCTCTTTTTTAAATTTCTTTTTTAATTATAATTAGATCTTTTTAAATAAAAAAAGCCGTAATTTAAGGACCTTTTTAACTTTATTTAAGCTATATAAATACTATACCCTTTTAATAAGAATAATAAATTCGGTAACCTAATTTTATTAAATTATAACCCGTATTCTCTACGACTTAATTTTAAAATACTATAGTATTTTTATTAATAATATTATAATTAAAGGCCTGCGATCTTATTATAATAATAAGTACTTAATTAACTATCTTAGGATCTAGTAATTTATTTATAAATACCTCCGGAATATTAATTAAGTCTTAGTTAATATCGAGCTAGCTAGCTATATTATTTTTAGAGTAAAGTCGTAATAGTACTAGCTATCCGTAGTTATTATAAGCTATTTTTATAATATAAAAAGGAGACGGCCTAATTAAGCTAAAGTCTTTAAGATTTTTAAATAAATAAAATACTTAAATATTTTAGAAATTAGATCGTTTTTTAGTATTATTACTTTTTATTATTATTAGATCGAGTAATTCTTCTTTATAATAGCCCCGTTATACTCCCTACTTAGTAAGAACTAATTTTTTAAATAAGGAGTATTATAAATTAAGGCTATAAAAATGCTTAAAAAGGTAATTATTATAGCCCCTATTTTAGTTTTATTAAATTATAATACCGAGGCCGGACAGATTATTTTGATAATAAACATTAGTATTAAAAAATAAAATAATATACTTAATTAGATTATTAATAATAAGCGTACTATTACTTAATATAAGAGCGGAATATAGCGCGGACTAAAGTTTAATTATAATTTTAAAAAACTTAAAATACGAGGCGTTTTAATAAGCTTAAAGCGTTTTTATAATTATTTATTTAAAATTAACTTCTTATTAAAAACTAATACCTAAGTCCTAGTTATTTAGATTAATAATATAATAAATAACCTACTATTCATAATAATAATACACTAGCTTTCTTAGATTAGACTTTTTAATTTTAAAATTAAGTATATTAATAAAAAAAAGAATACTATAATAAATAGCTTTTTAAAAAAACCCCCTAGCTAATTTAACTTAGTTAAAGTAGAGCTTAATAAGGATATTAAGGACTTTATTAATATATAGGTCTTATAAATACGAGTTATAAAAAACTTTTTTATTATAATATATAGTTATAATAACGCTATTATTAATTAGATATAAGAAACAAATATTCTAATTAATATATTAGTATTAAATAAATAATAATTAGATTTTTTAAAATAAACTACTTATTTTTTTCTTATTTTAAAGAGGCTAGTTAGTATACCCTTTAATTAGTTTAGATATTTTAAGTAAATAGTAATACGATTTATTATATAAAATAAACTTTTATTTTAATAAGGAACGAAGACTCGTCCTTAACTTACTTAAATAATTAATAATAAGTATTACTAAGTAGACTTAATTAATAAAGTATATAATAAGTCCGGGTATAAGGGACGAGAGGTTATATATTTCTACTTTATAAAATAATATTATTAACTAAGAATATATGCTTAGACCTAGGAGCTAATTACGATTTACGAGGCTTATTAAAAAGCTAGATTATAACGCTTTAATAACTTCTATATATTTATAGTTCTTATTTATAAACCTTTTTTTAAGGTCTATTTAAATATTTAATATATAAGTAAATAAAAAGCCGTTGAGGTATATTATAAGTTTATAAAATACTTAAAAATATAAATTATAACGAATATTATATTAAAAAGTATTACGAAGTTTATTTAAAAAAATATTATTTATTATTATAAGATCTATAGTACTTTAATTATTAATAGGGGACGAGAGAATATAAGTATTATAACGTAGTTTAATTAATAATATAGTACTTAGTAAAAAGTTATATTAGCTTATAACCCTCGTACTAACGGGCTCTTTAAAAAAGGTTACTAACTTATTACGTATATACTTCGTATTTAATTAAATTAAGAAAAGAAAGATATTAAACCTATATTTACTATAGCCTTTTTTATAAATAAAATAATTATTAAAGTATTATTAAGTTATATATTATTCTATTTTATTTATAATTATTATATAACGACCCCGATTAAAAAAAGAACGGCGACTTAAAAAGTACTTGATTAAAAAAATATATATATAACGGATTAAGAATTTTAAGCTCGATTATAAGCTTTTATTTTCTTAATAAATAACTAAGAAGCTATAACTAATAAAGTTATTTAATACTAAGCCTAAACTTATAATTAGTTTAACTCCTCATACTCCCTCTAATTAATAAAATTATAAACTAGTAATTTAGTTCTCGTTTTTAATATTTAATAGAAGATTAATATATTAATCTTTAAAAAACTCGATTATTATTAATAAGGACCTTTTTATATTTACTTAGCCGCTCCGAACGGATTATTATATTAACTAAAAACGTTTATTAATAAACTAATTATAAGGGCTATTTATATTAGTAATTAATTTAAAAAGTTCCTAAAGTTTTTAAAAAGCCTCTACTTATTACTTAACGAGTTTAATTTTTATAATAACTTTATTTTTAACTTAATTAACTTTTTATCTTTATAAAATAATATAATTAATACCATAATTCTACTTCTTAATTATAATAATAATATAATAAACTCTAGGGACGAGGATACTTAACTACTTACTAAGTAAACTTAATTATAAGTAAAAGCTTTTTAAAAAGGGTAAATTACTTTTTATTATTACTAATCCTTAGTATAGGCTATGAGTTTTTATTTATTAAATATTATTTTATAAAAATATTACTAAATCTTACTAATTCTTCAGTTATTTTTTTATTTAAATCTAGAATAAAAATATAAAAGGATAATAAAAAGAGAAGAATTATTTTTTAGCTATTATAATTAAAAACCCGACGACCTTACTTACTAACTATATAATCGTATTAAAAAACCCTACCTCTTTTTTTAAATATCTAAGCCTAGTTCCCTATCTAATCGAGCCCGTTTAGTATCTAGCTTAGCTTATATAACCTTTTATTTTACTTATTTTATTTTAATATATTAATAACCCTTACGAATTATAAATATATAGTTTTTAATAAGGTATATTAGAGGGGTATTTTTAAGAATGGAATTATACTTATTCTCCTCGGTTTTAGTAATATTAATTTAGTTAAAAACTATATAAACTAAAGTCTTAACTTTTTTAATATTAATTAGGATTAGAGACGCTACCCTATTACTATTTATTATATAATAATAATAATAGCCTTGCTTAGAGTTAGCTCTAAACTAATTAATTACTTACTAGTCGTTACTTTTTTTAAAATAGTATTTTTTATTTTTAAAATATATATAATTACTATATTAATTATTAAAGTAATTTTAAAAAAAAACGTACTTAAAATAAAAGATTATTTTTTTAATTAGCTCTTTAATATTAAAACCGATATCTTTTTAAAAAGACCGCGTATAATAGTTATAAAGTATAATATTTTAAATATTATAAGCCTAAATAAATAAAGAATTAATAATAGGGGTTCGTTTACTTAATTACTAAAATAGAGGGCCGAAGTAACTAGGATAATTATAATTAATAAAAACCCAATAGCTTTATAAAAATAATCTATTTATAATACTTAAATTATAAACGTACTTCTTAATAACGTTTTAATTTATAATTAATTACTAAAACTTCTAAACTATTTCTTTTTTAATATACTTATTAACCTAAGGATTTATAATATAAAATTCGGTATAAAGCTCTCTAGCTAATTTAAAAAGAATTAATTAATTAATAATCTTAAAGATTTAAAAAAGAGGAACGTTAAATTATAATAAGGATTAAAAAGATTAAATAAAGTAATACTTATTATAGTTTATTTTTTACTAACCTCTCAGAACTTATAGTTCTAAGTTTTTTAAAAATAGACTTTCTTAAGAGTAGAGGAGGAATATTACTAAGGCCGGACGTTATAATAAGTAGTTTTAATAATTTAATACGCGTTATTAGTAACTAAAGTATTAAATATAATAAGTAAGTAGATTATATTATTAAAAAAAGAAAAGAGACTAATTAAAAAAAGATAATTATAATTAAGAAGCTATTATTTAAAAAAAAGAAATAAAAAGGAATAGAAAAATCGAGGGAGGGCCTTTATATACCCCCCCCCCCCCCCTTAGACCCGGGGTATTAAAAAGGAAAATACTATAGGCCTCTTAGCTAATTAATACTAAATTATAGTTACTATATAAAAAAAAAAGGAGTAAATTATAGGATCGGAGCTTTCTTATTATTTATAATATAGTACTTTCTTTTTTAATTAGCAGAGGCTACTTTTATAATTAGTATAAAAAAGTAGCTTTTTACTTAGCTACCTAACTTTTTCTTCTTCCCTCCTTAACTACTTCTCTATAACTATTACTAATTAAACCTCTTTTAATTTTTACTTTCTAATTTATTATATAAATACTAATTTAGCTATTTATAATAACCTTTTTACTTTTTATTTCCCTTTTTAAACTAAATAATAAAAAGGATATAGTACGAATTTAGGGCCCGATTATAATAAAGAACCTTAAAAACGATACTAAATACTAACTAGGAAAGTAAAATTTAAATAAATATATTATTTTTAATAAGACTAACCCCAGGATTATAACGAATACTAAGAACTCTTAGTTCGTTAATTTTAATACGAACTACTAATATAAAGCGTATATTAACTATTATTTAAACTTAGTACCTAAATAAACTAGTTTTTTTTAAATAATTCTAACCCCTTATAAATTCGACTTTTTTAATTAGCTTAGTATAGGGGACGTACTTCCCTTTTTTAATTAGTACTTTAAGGCTTTTAAGGGTCTAAAAGACTAGAAAACTTAAATAGGTTAGACCTATTATAAGGTAATAGAGATCTTAATTAATTATTATAACCTTTAAAAACGCTTATTATATAAAAACTAAATTTAAAAATACGAGATTAGATTTATAATAGAGGTTATAATATAAAACCTCGTTTTAGTATATAATATAGTTATAATTAAAGAGGGATAGGAGAGTACTTTTAAACTAAATAAGACCCCTATTTGAAATTTTTAAACTTAAGAAATTATATAAAAAATTAGGACTTTAATATACTTAATAATTTTCCCTCTTTATGTTAATAATCTAGGTTATTTTATAAAAATAGTTATTAATTAGTAGGATAGTATAGTTTATTAGTACGATCCGAAATAAGTTTTTAAGTATTTAGAGAGGATATTTATTAACGATATTTAAGTACTAAAGGCCTTTTATAACTAGATCGATACGCCTCTTTATATTTAATAACTAATTAATATAAGCGCTTATATAGTCCTTATAATATAATAACTAAATAAATAAGAATATAATCTATACGTACTTAAATAGTTTTATAATACGGTCTAATATAGCTAGCTTAACTTAACTTATAATACGTATTAAATAACTTATAAATACCTTAGACCGTTTAATAATAAGCTTTATATAGCTTAGATTTAGTAAATTAACTACGAGTTCTAATATAATAATTATTATTTTTTTAATATAATAAGACCTCTTTTAAAAAGGTTTTTTAAAGAAATAATATAAAATTAGGATTTTAAAAATAGGCCTTATACTAACTTAAATAACTCTAATTATATTATAATTAACGTCCTTAAGGCGCTAACTCCTTAGAAATCCGGTTCTTATTTACTTAGTTTTAAATTTATTAATTAGGATCTAAGAATTTATAACTTATATAATTATAATTATTATATTTTTATCGATCTTACGTATTTTAAAAAAACGAATAGAATAGTTAAAAGCTTTAAGCGAGAACTTATTATTTTTAAAAAGTTATTTTAATTATTTTAATTTTTAAAAATACTAAAGAGTATTTAAAGATCCGTAATAATAGCGACCCTAATTAGACTTTATAGGTAATTAAACTAATAAAGGTTACTAATTAGTATTTAAATATTATTATTAATAATTAACTTATATACTTAATTAATACTCCTAAGACTTATTAAGTTATAAAGTCTTTATTAAATATATTACTATTTAAATTATTATTATACTTTAGCTTAACTTTTAATAAAACTAGTCTAAGTAATTAGGGAAGTAGTTTTTTAAATATTTTAATTAGGGACGGGGATAGCCCTATTATAAAAACTTTAATTAAAGTACTAAGGGTTTAGTTAAAATAAGAGGTTATTAAATATATATTTTTTAAATATAATCGAGCTATATAAAAAAAAAATAAATACTAACGTTAAGAATTAGCTAAGTTTTATTAAGATCTCTTATAATATTATAATATATATAAAAATAAAACTAATATTAATAAGAATATAAAAAAATAATAAGTTAATTAGTATAATAACTTAATTATAAAAGCTATATATATAACTCTAGTTTATACTTTTTAAATACTATTATTAATAAAAAAAGCTAAAGAGAATTAGGTTAGTAAAGGTTAAGATCGGGAGATTATTAGGGAGGAATAAGATAAGAACTAAGTAAAGTTAGTAAAAAAAGTAATAAAAATAAAGGAGGTAAAAAAAGTAATTATAAAAAAAAAGGGTAAGTAGAGGGCTTAATATAATTAACTATATATAGTAATTAGGACTAATTTAAAATAATTTCTTTTTATAAAAAATTAAAAAAAAAAAGAAATTAAAGAACGATTAGAATAGGGTAGGGCGATTAGTCTTAGTAGTTTTTTTTAAAACTAATTAAGTATAGGGATTTATAAGGGAGCTAATTAAAAAAAAATATAAAAAAAAGGGCCCTGATTAGGGAGAGGAACTTAGTAATATAGATTTTTATTTTAAAAATATATATACTTTTTTAAAATCGAACTAGAGCTTTTTTAATAATTTATTTTTAAATATAATAATATAAAATAATTAAGAACTCTACCCTTCCGATCTAGCTAATACTACCCTCTTCTCTTAGTTATAACTTTATTAATTAAGGTTATATTAACTTAATTAAAGGAGGTATTTTATATTACTTTTATAAGTATTAGTAGTTCTTTTAAAGCACCGTACTACGAGAGTCCCTTATACCCTATACCTTTTTACTATATAAAATAACATTCGGCTATTAGCTATAGCTCTTTTTTAATTAATCTAAGCGAACTTACTAGTTCGGCTTTATAAAAAAGAGGCTAAACCGTACTAATACGTAGTATATAGTTTAAGGGATATACGAGGCCTAAGAAATTATCAAGGATAATATAAAAGTTACTTAAGTAAAATATAAAAAGTATGCTAATTACTATAAGTACCTAAATAACCTAAAGCTAAGAGACCAGGTTTTTATTAGTATTTTATATTAAAAATCTACTAATACGAATGAGCTATAATAGCCGTAAGCCGGGCTATAGTTTATTATTAGTACTAACTAGGGAGGTATATAAATTATAAAATTACTAGCGGGTAGTTAAGTATATTTAGTTTTTTATTTAAATAAACTAAAAAAGGCCGCTAACGACCTACTACTTAAGTAGAACTAGGACCCGCTATTATTAATTATTAATAATTATAATAAGCTAGAGTATAAGGTTTTTAAAGTTGTTAAGTTACGTTTATATAGGGGAAAGTTATCCCCCTGACGGAGCAATCCGCCGGGGCCGTATTGTGTATTACGTATTAGGGAAAACTAAGTATATTACGCTCTATACCTAATTACTAATTAAAATAGCTCCCGACCTTCTGCTATAGTCCTCTAAGTTCTAGCTATTTAAAGGGCGAGTTATACTTACTCTAACGTATATAAGACCTCTTAGTACTAGCTTACGTAAGCGGCTAGATCCCGTATTATATACTCCTTCTTATCGAGGGTTAGAGGACCCCTTATATATTCCCTTATATTTATAATATAGCCCGTATTAAAGGGATTTCTAGCTTTATAAAGTATAATTTTTAAGTTAATATTAATATACTAAATCTTAATATCCGTATTAGCTTAATTATTTACGGCGTTCGTATTATTACTTAGTTAGATTCTATATTATTAAAAAGTATTACGCTACTCTTTAAGCGTACTTATATTAATTATAATAGCTAGGGCCTTGAGGGGGCCTAAGAATCTATTAAGCCCTAGAGGGGGGGACTTATTAAGGGGTATTTTTAGAGTAGTAGTTTATATATTAATAAGTACGTTTAATAGGTTTATTTAATAAGCTTATTTAATAAATTTATTTAGTTTAAATAGAGCTTTAGGCGATATTAGAAGCGATAAGGATAAAAAGAATTTTTACGAGCTTTAGTATAGTATAAGAGTAGTTAGATATTAGCCCTTTTAGCCCTTTCTCTAGAAACCTCTATATTACTATTAAAGTTCAGAACCTCTATAGTTAAGGGCCGCCTCTAACTATTATAGCTAACTATTATAACTAACTATTATAGCTAACCTCTACTATCGACCTTTTTAACTAGCGCCGCTACGTAATAAAAAGGATAGCTTACTTATCCCGAATTATATAGCGGTTTTTGTATTAAAATTACTATATTACGTTAAGTACGTACTTAGGGTATATTATGCGTATTATATAGTTAAAAAGTATACCGTATTATATAATTTCTTTTAAAAGCGTAATCCCGTCAAGGTCGATCTTTTACGCCTATATAGCTAGAAAGAAAACTACTATATAGGGAAAAGTTATAAAACTAAGTAGATTAAATAGAGTATATTACGGACTTAACTTAGTACAACGTAGAGAGCTTTAGGTATATATTAATAATAATCTAAGCGTTCCATTACTAATATTTAATTACTAAAGGCCTACTATAAAACTTAGACTTATAAATAAAAGTTACTATAACTAGCGATTTATTATTACTACGGGACAATAATAATATAATAGTAATAATTACGGCTATAGATTTACTAGAATAAGAAATAATTTAGAGGTTTATTTTTTAATACTATAAATAGCGCCCTTTAGTATAGAAAGGGGGGTAATATTACGGTAGTAAGTATTAGGGCTTTATAAGCCCTATAACTTAGCTCTAAACTACGAGGCTAAGCTCTTAGTAATTACGTAATAAACTAAATTATTAGGCCTAAAGGGCTAGCTCGCTAGCTTTTGCTTATTATTCTATTTTTTCCCTCTTTACGTTAAGTCTTTAGTTTATTAAGTTAATATAGTAGCCTTCCGACCTACCTCGATTTCCTTTTTATAATACTAAGTAATAATAATATTTATATAAAAAAAGAGATTATATTAGACTTAACTACTTATATAAGCTAGTATTAAGAGGTTTTATATATATTAAAATAAATAAAGCTCGCCTTATAAATAAATAATAAAAAGTTAAGAGCTATTAAGAAAAAGGAAATAATAGTCGAGTTAGTTAACTACTATTTTAATTAGTAATTAGGTATTTAATTTTATGTTCTGCCTTTACTAGTTACTCGGGCGGTTCTCGGTATTATCTACACAGTATTAATATATAGTATTAATAGATACTCTTACTATCTCGATAGACTATTTTTTTTAGATTTTCTACTTTTTTAACTTTCCCTCCTATAAAGTTTATAACTACGGATTATTAACTAGTAATTAGGTATAGAACATATTATACTTAGTTTTTTTTAATACGTAGTATACGGTACGGCCCTAGTAAATTACTCTATCGGGGGGTTTACTAAGCCTATATAAAAAATAAAGTACTTACTAATTCAGAGTATATTAATTCCTATTCTACGTATTTTAATAAACTTCGGACTATAGTTTTATTAAAGTACTTTAAACTTATTATTACATAATATTAGCTTATTTATAAAATAATAATTCTTAAAAAGAGGCCGTTTCCCTCTTTTATTAAAGAATATAATAATAGATACTTTATATTAATTAAACTTAGTATCCCGTACTATTATAAAGTCTTTTTAAAAATAGCTAATTTAATAACGTTTAATAAATAAAAAGTTTATTTCTAATAATAGCTTTAAGAATTATTTCTTTTTAATTTATATTATTAAATTCTTAACTTAAAAATTACGACTTTACTCCGTAATAAGCTAAAGAATATAATATAACTTATTCTATTATAATTAGCTATTTCTTAGAAAAGCTAGCTAATTAGTTAGGCCTATAAAGTTTATATTACTTAAGACTTAGCTATTTATAAACGAGTCACTTAGTAAAAAACTAAAAAGGCTTAATAATAGTAAAGTTTATTTAAAGAATAAGCTAGTTAAATTAAAGCCGGGCTCTAACCTCGTTTTAATAATAAATAAAAAGTTAGTTCAATACTTTTTATAAAAGGAAAACTTTAAAAAATCTAATTAGTAATTAGTTATTATAGCTTAGTATTTAGAAATAATAATATAAATAAGAGATATTATATAATAATAAGGATAAGTAGTAGTACTAATAACTACGTTACTTAAAAAAATAATTAAACTTACGTCCTAGTTCTTATTTACTCTAGTTATTAGATTAGTATTATTATACTAAAAAGGTATAGGGTATAAGGGACTCTCGCGGTATAGTACTTTAGAAAAACTACTAATACTTATAAAAATAATATAAAATACTTTCTTCGATCGGGTTAATACGGCCTTAATTAACGGAGTTATAACTAAAAAAAGAGGGTAATATTAACTAGATTAAATAAGTAGAGTTCTTAATTATTTTATATTATTATACTTAAAAATAAATTATTAAAAAGGCTTTAGTTCGATCTTAATAAGTATATATATAATTAAAATAGAAATCCGTACTACTGAGCTCTTATTTTTAATTAGGGCCTTTTTTTTATATTTTTTTTAATTAGTTCTTTTATATATCCTTATACTTAATTAACTTTAAAAAAGAATTACTAAGACTAATTACCCTACTCTATTTTAATTATTTTTTAATTTCTTCTTTTTTAATTTTTTATAAAAAGAAATTATTTTAAATTAGTCCTAATTACTATATATAATTAATTATATTAAGCCCTCTACTTACCCTTCTTCTTTATAATTACTTTTTTTACCTCCTCTACTTTTATTACTTTTTTTACTAATTTTACTTAGTTCTTATCCTATTCCTCCCTAATAATCTCCCGATCTTAACCTTTATTAACCTAATTCTCTCTAGCCTTTTTTATTAATAATAGTATTTAAAAAGTATAAGTTAGAGTTATATATATAGCTTTTATAATCGGGTTATTATACTAATTAACTTATTATTCTCTCGTATTTTTATTAATATTAGCTTTATTTTTATAAATATTATAATATTATAAAAGATTTTAATAAAACTTAGTTAGTTTTTAATATTAGTATTTATTATTCTCTTATATAGCTTAATTATATTTAGAGAGCGTATATTTAATAACTTTTTATTTTAACTAAATTCTTAGTATTTTAATTAGAGTTTTTATAATAAGGCTATCTCCGCCCCTAATTAAAGTATTTAAAAAACCACTTTTTTAATTATTTAAACTAGTTTTATTAAGAGCTAGGTTAAAGTATAATAATAACTTAAGTAGTAATATATTTAATAAAAACTTCGTAACTTAATAGGTCTTAGGAGTATTAATTAACTATATAAGTTAATTATTAATAATAGTATTTAAACGCTAGTTAGTAGCCTTTATTAGTTTAATTACTTATAAAGTTTAATTAAGGTCGCTATTTATTATAGATTTTTAGGTATTTTTTAGTATTTTTAAAAATCGAGATAATAAAAATAATTTTTTAAAAGTAATAAGTTCTTACTTAAGGTTTTTAACTATTTTATCTATTTTTTTAAAGTATATAGAATTAATAAAAATATAATAATTATAATTATATAAGTTATAAATTCTTAAATCTTAATTAGTAAATCTAAGGCTAAGTAAATAAGAACCGGACTTTTAAAAAGTCGGCGCTTTAGGAATATTAGTTATAATATAGTTAAAGTTATTTAAATTAATATAGGGCCTATTTTTAAAGTTCTAATTATATATTACTTTATTAAAAAACCTTTTTAAAAGAGGTCTTATTATATTAAAAAGGTAATAACTATTATATTAAAACTCGTAGCTAATTTACTAAATCTAAGCTATATAAAGCTTATTATTAAACGGTTTAAGGTATTTATAAATTATTTAATATATATTATAAATTAAGTTAAGCTAGCTATATCGGACTATGTTATAAAACTATTTAAGTACGTATAAACTATATTCTTATTTACTTAGTTATTATATTATAAGGACTACGTAAGTACTTATATTAATTAGTTATTAAATATAAAGAGGCGTATCGATCTAGTTATAAAAGGCCTTTAGTACTTAAATATTATTAATAAATATCCTTTTTAAATACTTAAAAACCTATTTTAGATTATATTAATAAACTATATTATCCCGCTAGTTAATAATTATTCTTATAAAATAGCCCGGATCGTTAGTATAAAAAAGGAAAATTACTAAGTATATTAAAGTCCTAATTTTTAATATAGTTTCTTAAGTTTAAGGGTTTAGAATAAGAGTTTTATTTAGTTTAAAAATACTCTCCTATCCCTTTTTAATTATAATTATATTATATATTAAAATAAGGTTTTATATTATAACTTTTATTATAAATCCGATCTCGTATTTTTAAATTTAGTTTTTATATAATAAGTATTTTTAAAAATTATAATAATTAGTTAGGATCTTTATTATTTTATAATAGGTCTAACTTATCTAAGTTTTTTAGTTTTTTAAACCTTTAAAAGCCTCGAAGTACTAATTAAAAAAGGGAAGTATATCCCCTATGCCGAGCTAATTAGGAAAGTCGAATTTATAAGGGGTTAGGATTATTTAAAAAAAACCGGTTCGTTTAAGTACTAAGTTCGGGTAATAATTAGTATACGTTTTATATTAGTAATTCGTAGTAAAATTAATAAACGAAGAGTTTTTAGTATTCGTTATAGTCCTAGGGTTAGTTTTATTTAAAGTAATATATTTATTTAAATTCTACTTTTTTAGTTAGTATTTAGTATTATTTTCGAAGTTTTTTATTATAATTAGGCCCTAAATTCGTACTATGTCCTTTATATTATCTAGTTTAAAAAGTAAAATAAGAAGTAAAGAGGCTATTATAAATACCTAAGTTAGTATTTATATAATAAATTAAAAGATAAAAATTAAAAGAGGTTTAATTAGTAATAGTTATAAAAAAGTAGTTAAGGAGGAAAGAAAGAAAAGTTAAATAGCTAAGTAAAAAACTACTTTTTTATATTAATTACGAGGGCGGCCTCTACTAATTAAAAAAAAAGGCGCTATATTATAAATAATAAAAAGGCCCTGATCCTATAATTTACTTTTTTTTTTATATATAATAACTATAATTTAGCGTTAATTAGCTAAGAGGCCTATAGTACTTTCCTCTTTAATACCCCGGGTCTAAGGGGGGGGTATATAGAGGCCCTCCCCTAATTCCTTTATTTTTTTTTATTTTTTCTTTTAAAGAATAGCTTCTTAATTATAATTGTCCTTTTTTACTCAGTCTTTTTTTTCTTTAGCTATATAATTTACTTACTTATTATATTTAATACTTTAGTTATTAATAACGCGTATTAAATTATTAAAACTACTTATTATAATATCTAGCCTTAGTAATATTCCTTTTCTACTCTTAAAAAAGTCTATTTTTAAAGAATTTAGAACTATAAGTTCTAAGAGGTTAGTAAAAAATAAACTATAATAAATACTACTCTATTCGATCTTTTTAATCCTCGTTCTAATTTAATATTTTTTTTATTTTTAAATTCTAAAAACTATTAGTTAATTAACTCTTTTTGAATTAGCTAGAGAGCTTTATACTAAATTTTATATTATAAATCCTTAAGTTAATAAATATATTAAAAAAAAAAGCTTAGAAGTTTTAGTAATTAATTATAAATTAGAACGTTATTAAAAAGTACGTTTATAATCCGGGTATTATAAGTAGATTATTTTCGTAAAGCCGTTAGGTTTTTATTAGTTATAATTACGCTAATTATTTTAACCCTCTATTTTAGTAATTAAATAAACGAACCCTTATTATTAATTCTTTACTTATCTAGGCTTATAATATTTAGAATACTATACTTTATAATTATTATATATAGTCTTTTTAAAAGTATATTAGTTCTAATACTAAAGAGCTAATTAAAAAAATAGTCCTCTACTTTAAGTACGTTTTTCTTTTAGATTATTTTAACGATTAATATAATAATTATATATATTTTGAAAATAAGAAATACTACTTTAAAAAGAGTAATAATTAGTAAGCTATTAGTTAGTCTAAAACCGACTCTAAGTAAGGCTATTATTATCGTTATATAATAAGTAGTAATAAAGTAGTATTTTTAATCCTAATTAATATTAAAAAAGTTAAAACTTTAGTTTATATAGTTTTTAATTAGATTAATATTACTAAGACTAAGGAAAATAAGTATAATTCCGTTCTTAAGAACGCCCCTCTAACTTACCTTAATAAAAACTATATATTTATAATTTATAAAAATTATTAATATATTAAAATAAAATAAGTAGAGTAAGAGGTTATATAAGCTAAGCTAAATACTAAGCGGGCTTAATTAAATAAAGAACTAGGCTTAGATACTTAAAGGGGGGGGTAGGGTTTTTTAATATAATTATATAGTTAATAAGTAAAGTCGTCGGGTTTTTAATTATAATAACTAAAAAATAATTCTTCTCTTTTTATTATCCTTTTATATTTTTATTTTAGATCTAAGTAAAAAAATAACTAAAGAATTAATAAGATTTAGTAATATCCTTATAAAATAATATTTAATAAATAAAAACTCGTAGTTTATACTAGGGATTAGTAATAATAAGGGGTAATTTACCCCTCTTAAAAGGCTTTTATTTATAATTAGGTTTACTTAGTAAGTAGTTAAGTATCCTCGTCCTTAGAGTTTATTATATTATTATTATAATTAAAAAGTAAGATTACGGTATTAATTATATTATTTTATAAGGATAAAAAATCAGTTAAGTTAAAAATAAAGTTATTATAAAAATTAGTCTTATTAAGTAATAAGTAAAGGCTTTTTAAAAACTTTAAGAACTTTTTAAATTAATTACTAATATAAGTAGCCCTTATAATTAGTTTATTAATAAGCGTTTTTAATTAATATAATAATCTTTTTAAAGTAGCTAAGTAAATATAAAAAAGTCCTTATTAATAATAATCGAGTTTTTTAAAAATTAATATATTAATTTTTTATTAAATATTAAAAACGAGAATTAGATTATTAATTTATAACTTCGTTAATTAAAAAGAGTACGAGGAGTTAAACCGGTCGTAAGTTTAAGCTTAGTATTAAATAACTTTATTAGCTATAGTTTTTTAGTTATTTATTAAAGAAGTAAAAGCTCGTAATTAGGCTTAAATTTCTTAATCCGTTATATATATATTCTCTTAATCGAGTACTCTCTAAGTTACTATTCTTTTTAATTAGGGTTATTATATAACGACTATAAATAAGATAGAACGGTATATAACTTAATAATACTTTAATAGTTATTTTATTTATAAAAAGGGCTATAATAAGTATAGGTTTAATATTTTCCTTTTTATAATTTAACTAAATACGAAGTATATACGTAATAAGTTAGTAACCTTTTTTAAAAAGCCCGTTAGTACGAGGGTTATAAACTAATATAACCTTTTACTAAGTACTATATTATTAATTAAGCTACGTTATAGCACTTATATTCTCTTATCCCCCGTTAATAATTAAAATACTATAAATCCTATAATAATAAATAATATTTTCCTAAATAAACTTCGTAATATTTTTTAACGTAGCGTTCGTTATAATCCGCACTTTTAAATATCTTATAAACTTATAACGCGCCTTAATAACTTTTTATTTATTTATATACTAAACGTCTAAATAGATCTTAAAAAAAGGCTTATAAATTAGAATTATAAATATATAGGGGTTATTAAAACGTCGTAATCTAGCTTTTTAATAAGTCTCGTAAGTTATAATTAGTTTTTAGATCTAAGCGTATATTCTTAGTTAATAATATCGTTTTATAAAACGGAAATATATAACCTCTCGTCCCTTATACTTAGATTTATTATATACTTCGTTAATTAAATCTACTTAGTAGTACTTATTATTAATTTCTTAAGTAAGTTAGGGATAAGTCTTCGTCCCCTATTAAAATAGAAGTTTATTTTATATAATAAATTGTATTACTATTTATTTAAAACGTTTAAACTAATTAAAAAGTATACTAGCTAGCCTCTTTAGAATAAAAAAAAATAAGTAATTTATTTTAAAAAATCCGACTATTCTTCGTTTAGTACTAGTATATTAACTAGAATATTTATTTCCTATATCTAATAAATAGTAGCGTTATTATAACTATATACTATAATAAAAAAGTTCTTTATAACTCATATTTATAAGACTCGTCCGTTAATAAAGTCCTTAATATCCTTATTAAGCTCTATTTTAACTAAATTAGATTAGCTAGGGGTTTTTTTTTAAAAAGCTATTTACTATAGTATTTTTCTTCTTATTAATATACTTAATTTTAAAATTAAAAAGTCTAATCTAAAAAAGCTAGCGTATTATTATTGCTAATAATAAATTATTTACTATATTATTAATCTAAATAACTAGGACTTAAGCGTCGGTTTTTAATAAAAAGTTAATCCTAAATAAATAATTATAAAGACGCTTTAAGCTTATTAAAATACCTTATATTTTAAGCTTTTTAAAGTTATAATTAAGCTCTAGCCCGCGCTATATCCCGCACTTATATTAAGTAATAATACGCTTATTATTAATAATTTAACTAAGTATATTACCCTATTTTTTAATATTAGCGTCCGTTATAAAAATAATCTATTTAGCTTTAATATTATAGTTTAATAGAACTAGAATAGGGGCTATAATAATCGCCTCTTTAAATATCTTTATAACCTCGATTTATAGTACTCTTTATTTAGAAAATTAGTTCTTATTAAATAAGGAATATAAAAGAGCTATTATAAAAAAGAATTACTCAATTTAGTAGTAATAAAAGGTAATAATACTAAGAAAAGATCTAATTTTTAAAACGTTTAAGTATTTTATCTATTTAAAAATCTTAAGAACTTTAGCTTAATTAGGCCGTCTCTCTTTTATATTATAAAAATAGCCTATAATAATTATAAATAGCTAGTATTACTACGACTTCGCTCTAAAAATAGTATAGCTAACTAGCTCGATATTAACTAAAACTTAATTAATATTCTAAAAGTATTCGTAAATAAATTACTAAATCTTAAAATAGTTAGTTAAGTATTTATTATTATAATAGGATTATAGGCCCTTAATTATGATATTATTAATAAAAGCGCTATAATATTTCGGAATTAAATTATAAAAAATACGGGTTATAATTTAATAGAACTAGGCTATTGAATTTATTACTCTTATTAAGAAGGTATAGTATTTATATAGCCCGAGTAGAGTTAAAAAGGTTATTAAATCGTAGCTCTTTTTATTTAAAAAGATTTAATTATTATTAAAAAAGAAATCTAAGAGGGAAATAAGCTAATTTATAATAAATTCTTTTAAGAACTCGTTAGTATTAAGTAGTTATTAAGTGTTTTAAAAAGTAATAGTATTAATCTTAGTTATTAAGTTAATTAGCTAAAAACCGCCGTCCTTTTTTATTATTAAAAACTAGGGGTTTTAATATATAATATAACTTTCTTTAATAATACCCTAAGTAATACGTTCTTAAATTACTTTAAAAACTTTTAGTAATAGAGTTTTTAAAATCGGAATACTTTTTATTTATTAAGCTTTATAAAGTATAGTTTTAATTAATTATAATAGTATAACTATAGGGTTAAAACGGCCGTATTTAAAAAAATCTTATATTAGTACTTTTTCTTAATTAAAGAGTATTTATTTAAAAAGATCTTATTTATAAAATAAAAAATAGTTATAATTCTTAAGGATAGCTTAGAGTTAGTTATTTATTAATCTAAAGCCTAGTTTTATATTTAAAAACTTAGGTATAATAGTATTTTTATAGGGGCCCGATTAGTTTTATAACTTATTTTTAACCTCTTTAAGTTTCTTAAGCTTTTAATAAGGATCGTTATTAAGTATTAATTTATTAAAAAGTACGTTATTAACTAGCTAAACTTTTTAATCTTTTTTTTTATATATCGTATTAACTTAAATAGTATAAGGAATTTTATAAAAGGCTTTTTTAACTATTTCGTATTATTTTAATACTTTTTATCCTAGTTTCGTAATTTATTATTTAATATATAACTCCTCTTATTAAAAAGTAAGTATTTTTATTAAGAAATATAAATCGTTTTAATTAGCTAATCCGTTTAGTCTATTTTTAGCCTTACTCCGAGCGGTTACTATTACTCTCTTAATTTATATAATTTAAGGCTAGATTATATAAAATACGACTATAATTATAATTTAATTAGTTTAGTTTTAATCTAAGACCGCCGTAATATACTCGTCTTTTTTTAGTTTAGATTTTAAATAAAGGTTATTAAAACTAATAGTATTCTTAGTTATATTATTAATATTTAGTTTTTTAATTTAAAAACTTCCTCTACGTACTACTTAAGCTAGAGTAAGATATCTTTTATATTTTAAAAACCGTTCGTCTTAATTATTTTTATTAAAATTCCTAGCCTTATGTCCTTAATATAAATTAGAATAATAATTATTAACTTATTATATTTAAAAAATAGTTTAGTATTTTATATAAATAAGAGACTTAGTAATAACGGATCGGAAGTCTCTCGCTCGTCTTTAATAAAAAAATAAGTAGTTATTTTAAACTTATTAATTTATACGTTTATAAAGTAGAAGCTATTAAAGGTTATTTAGCTAGTTAGATCGTACTTAAATATTTATATTTAAAACTTTATTATTATATAAAAAATACTAGCTTTTTTAATATACTATTTTAAAAAGATATTAACTTATACCCTAGTATTTAAAATAGTAACGATTATTAAACCTTTATTATCCTAATTTATATTAAATATTTAGATTTTTAATTATAAATAGGCGTTCGAGATTATAGAAGTTAAAAACTTAAAAGTTAGGTTAGTACTTTTAACTTTACTAATCTTAGTTATATAACTCGGTTTTAAAAAGAAGTTCTTATTATATTTATTAAAAAGATTCTTAATATCCTTTTACTATTACCCGTTCTTTACTAAGTTAGCTAAGGACTTTAAAGTTTTTAATAAAATTTTATTAATATTAAAGTACTTTTAATTACGTATTAAAGTTATTATTATTATAATATATTTTAGTATAATGTTTTATAAAAGGTTTATAAGAAGCGAAATCGGGGCCTCGAGCTTTTTTTTTATTAACTTTTTAACCTTAACTTTAAAATTAAAATTATAAAGCTAATTTATAGTTATTATTTTTTAAGTTTTAAAAAAAAGAAGCTCTTGGGTTTTTTAAGTATTAGTATTAAAAATACTAATTAGGACTTTAGTAAACTAGGGCCTAGAAATAGATCTAGGAGTTACGTTCTTTACTATTTTAAAAGCTTTATTATTATTATTAATTTTTATAATTTCTCTTTTTTAATTAAAAAAAGAAACCGTTTTTTTTTTAATTTATAAAAGCTAGTTTAGGTTATTAATTTTATATATTTTTTTAAAATACGGCTTAGTTACTAAAGTACGGTTCTTAAGTAGTCTTTTTTTATAAATAATATAAACGTCTGCTTAGTTATAATAGCCTAAATTAGGTTATATTATATAAATATATTTAACTATGCTCGTAGGATTAGCTAAGGGGAGTATAAGTATAGTTTACTAAGGTAGTCCGATTTAATAGTTTAAAATCTACTTAACTAAAACCTTAGTATCTTTTTTACTTAATATATTTACTATATAAAAAAAAGGGTAACGCGATTAGTAATCGCACGCTTTTTTTTATTTTCGATTATAATAAAAAGAATATTATTTATAAGCTTATAACCGTTACGCTTTCCGTAATACTAAGCTCTCTAAATTAAAATAATAAGATAAGCGTCCTTATTAAGAGTATACTAATTATAATCCTTAATAATTTAATAGTATTAACTTTAGTAATATTAGTAGCGATCTCTAAGTTTTATAATTAGGGGCTAATTAAGACGTATAGCGCTTATATTAAATATATAAATAGGACTTTAAAAATAAATACTATTTTAATAAATTTTTAGCTTACTTATTTTATTAACTAAGTTAAAATTAGTAATATTATTAGTAACTACCTAGGTAACCTAAACCTCTATTATTAATTAGCAATATTACTAATAGTTTAGATATTAGTACTAAATATTACTATATACTTAAGGAGTAGGGGGTCGTAATAAGGTTTTAGGTTAACTCTAATCGTTTATAAAAAGTAAGCTATATTCTTTTTTATATATAATTACGTTAAAAAATCTTATTTTAAACCTCGCATACTTTATTAATTTAATAAAGCTATTTAAAATAATCTCAACTTTTTTTATTACTTCTTTTATAATATTAGTATAGAACTATTATATACGGCCTTAATTAGGCTCTTATTAATTATAATATAGAGGTTTTATTATTTAGTAAGGGTAATTATATTATTAATCTTAGTAAATAGTACTTGAATAGAGTTTAAGTTAAAAAATAAGATAAGTAGTCCTTTAATAACTTTTTTAATTTACTTTTTTTTATTTAAAAAGCGGTTAGTATTTTATTTTCTATATTCTTTTAAAAAGGAATCCTTAGCTTAGGCCTAAGGTAGTTCTTTAATTACGTCCTTAATTAGAGTTTAATAATCTCTTTTTATAATATATATAATAAGTTTATTTTTAAATTAGTCCGGGACCCTACTAATCTCGTACTAATCCTTAAACTTTTTTAAATAATTTATAATATTATTATTTTTAAAAACTATAGTCCCCTCTTAACTAAAGAACGGTATTTTATAAAAACCTATATCTTTTATTAAATTAGGCTAAGGAATCGTAAGGCCCTTAGTTTAAAGCGTAGCTATTTAAATCCGGGTAGTAATAGTACTTAAAAAAGTATTAATTAAAGTATTTATTTTAATCTAAGTTATAACTAGCTTTTATTAATTAGATTAATAAGTAGATTTATTAAAAAGAGTAGCTTTTTTATTACTAAATAACTCCATAGCTTATAAGTTTTAATAAACTATAAAAACTAATTTAATAAACGGTTTATTTAAAATATAAGGGTTAGGTTTATATAATTAAATATCCTAAGGGATACTAATAGTAATAAAAATAATATATTAATTATTTATATTTATAGTCCGAGGTTATTAAAAATATAGTTCGTCGATTTTATTTATAATTTTAATAATCTTATATTAGTTTATTTATTTTAAGTAGAGTTTAAAAAGAGAAGAGAGGAGCTATTTTAATAATTAAAGTATAGTTATTATCCTAATTAACGTAATTTAAGCCGTTTGTCTTAGTCCTTATTAAGTATATAACTAGAGTTTTAATTAGACGTTATATTAGGCCTATAGTAATACTAATTAAAATTATTAATAAGTTTAGTTAAAAACTAGTTTTATAAGCGCCCTTAGTTTAATATATCCGTATTTTTAAATAGGTTTATTATTAAGTCTCTGGGCTATATTAATTAATAAAAAATAGTTTAGTTAAATAACTAGTTATATTTATTAAGGTATTTTATTAGTTCTAATCCTAACTTATTATTTATTTTATTATATTATTATAGCGTTTATATTTAGGCCCGATCTAGTCCTAAGTATTCGCGTTTTCTTTTATTTATCTATTTTATTCGCTTATTAAGGTTTATTATATCTCCCTCTTATGAAATAAAAAGCCCTTTTTTATATATCTTTATTTTTATATTTTAATTATCTAATTACTTTTTTTTTAAATTAGAGTCCTACTACTCGTATTCGTTTTAATTATTATGCCGCTTTTTTTAATTAACTATTTAAAGTATTTTTAATCGAGTCGGGCTTTTTTTTACTTATTTTCTTATTTAAAAAAAGAAGGGATTTTTAAAAAGGGAGATTATTAAAAAGGTATAGAGTATAAGGGACTCTTATAGTACGGTACTTTAAAAGAACTACTAATATTTATAAAAGTAATATAAAATACTTTTTTTAATTAGGTTAATACGGCCTTAATTAACGGAGTTATAACCGAGAGAAGAGGGTAGTATTAACTAAATTAAAAAAGTAAAGTTCTTAATTATTTTATATTATTATATTTAAAAATAAATTATTAAAAAAAGCTCTAGTTTAATTTTAAAAAGTATATATATAATTAAAATAAAAATCCGTACTACCGAGCTCGTATTTTTAATTAGGGTCCTTCTTTTTATATCTTTTTCTAATTAGCTCTCCTGTAGATCCCTATACTTAATTAGTTTTAAAAAAGAACTACTAGGACTAATCGCCCTACCCTATTCTAATACTTATTATAGAGGTTATTATAAAGGCTTACTAAGCTAATTATAATATACTTAGAAAATTAAATAGCTTAAAAAAGTAAGCCTAGGTAATAAAAAAAACGTCTTAATATAATTACTTTTACTACTTTAATAAAAAAGTACTAAGTTTTTTAACTAATTATAATAATAGATATATATACTACTATAAAGCACATACCTCTATATTGATTCTATATACCTCTCTATTAACTCCCTAAAATTAATATTACTTACGTAATTCTAATTATATTTTAAAAGACTACGGATTAATTTGACTTTTTTATAATGTTTATATAAGGGTTTTTTTTCCGGCTTTATAAGTATAAAAGATAGACCTTAATAAGATTACGCTTTTAAAAAAAATTATATAATATAATATACTTTTTAACTATATAATACGTATAATATATCCTAAGTATGCGCTTAACGTAATATAGTAATTTTAATACGAAAACTACTATTTAATTCGGGATAGGTAAGCTACTTTATTACTTATTAATAATAGGCTAAGCGATATACTTACGTAGCGGTGCTAGCTAAAAAGGTCAATAGTAAAGGTCGGCCGTAATAATAAGTTATAATAATTAGCTATAATAGTCGGCCGTAATAATCGGGGGCGGCCCTTAACTATAAAAGTTCTAAACTTTAATAATAATATAAAAGTTTTTAAAAAAAGAGCTAAATAGGCTAATATTTACTACTTAGAGCTCGTAAAGATTCTTTTTATTCTTATTATTTTTAATATTACTTAAAGCTTTATTTAAACTAAATAAATTTATTAAACAAATCTACTAAATAAACTTACTAAACAAACTTATTGATATATAAACTACTACTTTAATAGGAACTTACTTTACTCTTAGTATATAGTTAGTTATTAATAAGTTAAAACTCTTTAAAAATACATATTAATAAGTTTACCCCTCTTAGGCTAGGCACTCTCTTTAGCTAACTTAATATTATAATTATTATAGCTAATATAAATATATTTAAAAAGTAGCGAAGTACTTTTTAATAATATAGAATTTAGCTAAGTAATATTATAAGTATTATAAATAGCCGGGCTAGTACGAATATTAAAATTTAGTATATTAATATTAACTTAGTTATAATAGTTATAATAAGTAGGCTAGAGGTATATAAGGTTAGCGTAATAAATAAGCACTTTAAATAGCTCTTATAAAACCTCCTGGGTAATAATAATACTTATATAAAAAAAGAGATAATAATAAACCTAACTATTTATATAAGCTAGTACTAAGAGGTTTTATACGTATTAGAATAAGTAAAGCTCGCCCTATAAACGGGTAGTAAAAAGTTAGGAGTTTTAGTTAGTAGTTAGGTATAGAGCGTAATATACTTAGTTTTCCTTAATACGTGATATATAGTACGGCCCTGGCGGATTGCTCTGTTAGGGGGTTATAATCTTTATATAATAGTTTTCTTTTCGGCTTTATTAGCGCAAAAGATCGACCTTAATAGGATTGCGGTTTTAAAAGAAATTATACAATATAGTATACTTTTTAATTATATAATACGCATAATATACCCTAAGTACGCGCTTAACGTAATATAGTAATTTTAATATAAAAACCGCTATATAATTTGGGATAAGTAAGCTGCCTTACTACTTATTAATAATAGGCTAAGCGATATATTTATATAGTAGCGCTAGTTAAAAAGGTTAATAGTAGAGGTCGGCTATAAAGGTTAGAGGCGGCCCTTTTTAACTATAGAGTTTCTAAACTTTAATAGCGACGTAGAGGTTTTTTTAAAAGAAAAAAAGGGCTAAAAGGGCTAATATTTAGCTACTTAGAGCTCGCAAAGACGTTTTTTATCTTTATTATTTTTAATATTACCTAAAGCTCTATTAAAACTAAATAAATTTACTAAATAAACTTATTAGACAAACTTATTAATATATAAACTACTACTTTATTAAGAACTTATTTTATTAAAAATACTCCTTAATAAGTCCCCCCCTCTAGGGCTTAATAAATTCTTAGGCCCCCTCGACGCTCTAGCTATTATAATTAATATAAATATACTTAAAGAGTAGTATAATACTTTTTAATAATATAAGATTTAGCTAAGTAATAATACGAATATTATAAATAACTAGGCTAATATAAACGTTAAGATTTAGTATATTAATATTAGCTTAGAAATTATATTTTATAGAGCTAAAAGTCCCTTTAATATAAGTTATATTATAAACGTAAAAGAATATATAAGGGGCCCCTTAACTCTCGATAAAAAGGAGTATATAATATAAGATCTAGTTACTTATATAGGTTAGTACTAAGAGGTCTTATATATATTAAAATAGGTATAGCTCGCCCTCTAAATAGTTAAAAATAATAGAAAGTCAGGAGTGTTAGTTAGTAGTTAGGTATAGAGCGTAATATACTTAGTTTTCCTTAATACGTAATACATAGTACGGCCCCGGCGGATTGCTCTATCGGGGGGTAATAACTTTTATAATTATTTATACTAATTCGTGTTCGCTATATAAATACCTTATTAAGCTAAGTATTATTAAAAAAAACTTATAATTAATATTATAACCCTTAAGTACCGCCCGACGGAGCAATCCGCCGGGGCCGTACTATGTATTACGTATTAAGAAAAACTAGGTATATTACGCTCTATACTTAATTACTAATTAAAATAGCAGTTAACTAACTCGACTATTATTTCTCTTTTATTAATAGCTCTTAACCTTCTGCTACTCGTTTAAAAAACGAGCTATACCTATTTTAATATATATAAGACCTCTTAGTACTAGCCTACGTAAGCAGCTAGATCTTATATTATATACTCTTTTTTATTAAGAATTAGGGGGCCCCTTATATATTCTTTTATATCCCCCCGACGGAGCAATCCGCCGGGGCCGTACTATGTATTACGTATTAGGGAAAACTAGGTATATTGCGCTCTATACTTAATTACTAATTAAAACAGCTCCTAACCTTTTGCTACGTAAAGTCCTCTTAAGTTCTAGCCGCTTATAGAGCGAGCTTTACTTACTTTAATATGCACAGGACCTCTTAGTACTAGCTTATATAAGTAGCTAGGTCTAGTATAATCCCTTTTTTAATATAAATATTATTACTACCCAGGGGGTCCTATAGAAGCTATTTAAAGTACTAGCTTATTACTTTAATTATATATACCTCTAGCTTATTTATTATAGCTATTATAATTAAGTTAGTATTAATATACTAAATCTTAATATCCGTACTAGCCTAGCTATTTATAGTACTTATAATATTACTTAGCTAAATTCCGTATTATTAAAAAGTACTTTGCTACTCCTCGGGCGTACTTACGTTAGCTACGATAGCTATAGCGTCGAGCTAGCTAAAGAGGGCGCCTAGCCCGAGAGGGATAAACTTATTAACGGGCATTTTTAAGTAAGCTTATTAATTACTAACTATATACTAAGAGAGTAGGTTCTTAGTAAGGTAGTATTTTAACTAGCTAACCTCTTAACTAGTTATTTAACTAGCTATTTAGGTAGTAGTTTATATATTAATAAGTTTATTTAGTAAATTTATTTAGTAAATTTATTTAGTTTAAATAAAGAGTAGCTTTAGATAATATTAAAAACGATAAAAATAAAAAGAATTTTTACGAGCTCTAGTATAAAGAGTAGTAAATATTAGCCTATTTAGCCCTTTTTTTAAAAACCTCTACGTTATTATTAAAGTTTAGAACCTCTATAGTTAAGGGCCGCCTTTAACTATTACGGCCGACTATTATAACCGACCTCTATTATTAACCTCTACTATCGACCTTTCTAGCTAGTGCCGCTACGTAAGTATATCGCTTAGCCTATCGTTAATAAGTAGTAGGGTAACTTACTTATCCTAAATTAAATAGCGGCTTTTATATTAAAATTATTATATTATATTAAGCGCGTGCTTAGGATATATTACACATATTATATAATTAAAAAGTATATTATATTATATAATTTTTTTTAAAAGCGTAATCTTATTAAAGTCGATCTTTTATATTTATAAAGCTAGAAAAAAACTATTATATATTCTTTTATATTTTTAATATAATTATATTAGAGGGATTTTTAATTTTGTAAAGTATAATTTCTAAATTAATATTAATATATTAAATCTTAACGTCCGTATTAGCCTAGCTATTTATAATATTTATATTATTACTTAGTTAAATTCCGTATTATTAAAAGTTACTATACTACTCTTTAAGTATACTTATATTAATTATAATAGCTAAGGTATTAAGGGGGCCTAAGAATTTATTAAGCCCTAGAGGGGGGGACTTATTAAGGAGCATTTTTAATAAAATAAGCTCTTAATAAAGTAGTAGTTTATATATTAATAAGTTCGTCTAATAAGTTTATTTAGTAAATTTATTTAGTTTAAATAAAGAGTAGTTTTAGGTAATATTAAAAATAATAAGGATAAAAAAAATCTTTACGAGCTTTAATACGAGTAGCTAGATATTAGCCCTTTTAGCTCTTTTTTAAAAAACCTCTATATTACTATTAAAGTTTAAAACCTCTATAGTTAAGGGCCGCTTCTAACCTTTATAACCGACCTTTATTATTAACTTTTTTAACTAGTGCCGCTACGTAAAGAGTAGCTTATTTATTTTAAATTATATAGCGGTTTTCGTATTAAAACTATTATATTACGTTAAGCGCGTACTTAGGGTATATTGTGCGTATTATATAGTTAAAAAGTATATAATTGTATAATTTCCCTTAAAAGCGTAATCCCGTTAAGGTCGATCTTTTACGCCTATAAAGCCGGAAAAAGACCACTATATAACCCTTATGTAATTATATAAATAATAAAAGATCCTCAAGATTTAATAGATTAATAATAATAATAATAACCTTATTAACGTTTTTATGAAAATAGTACTTGATAAAAAGTTAAAATAATTTATTAATAAAAAGAGGGTAATAATATAAATAAACAAATAAGTTATATAAAAAAAATAAAAAAGGGGTAAAAAGAGACGACTTAGTAAACGGGCCCGAGGTCGAATTATATTTCTAATTATAATAATTAAATAAAAATAGGTAGAATATAAATGACATCCAGGTTTTTGCCTCGTAATAACCTACTCTTCTCAGAATACTCGAGCTGTACAAGGATACGGTTATTGGATACGGTCATTGACGAACTCAGTTCCCTGCCCGCACATGATATGGTGACCTGAGCGATAAAGAGTAGTGATGACAAGAAGGTCAGGCCGATGCACTCGGACATCTCGAAGTGCCTTTCCGATGGAAATTAGTTGGGTTCGAGGTTGCAGGCAGTTAAAGTCGGTCTCTAGAATAGTTTAGTGATTCAAATCGAGAAAGCGTTGATTAATTCTATACGTGCTGTGGGTGCTAGTGCCTTGATGAGATCCGTAGTCTCTGAGAACGGCGTATGTTGTGCCGTCCGCAAGAACAAGTCTAACTCATAATTCGAGATTTCCATGTTCTGACCCTGGATGAACGAAGTCCCCAGGTATGTGATGTCGCGACTTGATTTGTCTCCTTCTAACGTCACTCGTGTTGCGGATCGAAGTCTCAAGAAGAAGGTAATGAGTACAAGGAACCTTGAATCTACGAAGGATGACTTCCGGCATCTGTTAAGTGAAGCCACGATACCGTAGGTACATCAAGTAACGCAAAGCGAATGTCTATTCCCAAAGCAATAAAGAAGTCATGGTTGAAATTCTCAAAGCAGGTCTTATTCAATCCTCATATTTCAATCAGCCTAAGGTATTTATGAGAGGCAATGTTTTACGCATTTCCTTGAATATTTACCGATTAACGTGAGCCTTGAAGACTGCAGACCTGCTTATTCATACGTGGGTATAACTGCATACCATGTGAAAGATCAAAGTTGAACTTTAAGGGATTCTAGTTTTGTCTGGAAAATCTGATTCACTTGAGTCCTATCTATGCGCTGGCGATCCCATTTGTCCCCGCGATCAGCTACGAATATTGTTTTAATCATGTGAGTTTCATCTCTCCCTTGAAAATGGAAGTCAGAACTCGTGCGAGTTCAATGCATCATCGTCATTGTCTTAGTCGAAACAAAGTTTTCCTGACTTTCCTCGTCGCTTTTTAGCAAGCAGCACATGGGGTCGTCGTTCTACCTGGTCGGATTTCCAGGGTGCCTTCTAATACGGCGAGAAATCCTCGCAAATGTAATTAGCATACGCACGTTCCAAGACGCTCAGAAATTACGAAATCCAAGTATTTTGCTGCATGTATCGATACAGTTCGAATTGGATTTCATCCGAGTCACATGTGTGAAAGTACGTTGATGAGTCTATCTGTCTGCACACAATGTGCTCACAGCGTTACGACTATGATTTTCATACACATTAGTACTTCACACCTGAAGATGAGCGATGTCGCAGTCAGTCAGTCCTACAGGATGCGAGGATCTTGCAAGGGAGAGTTCAACATCAGCTCATGCAGATCAACGAAACTGAGACCTGCCTGCCTACGATTTAGCAAAGCCTTCGCTCGCTGTTTGCAAGACTGGCTTCGTCGATCAGTTTGGCGTACTGGCAACTACATGCCGCACTCCAGCTTGGCGGTCGATGACTGCAGGGAGAAGTCCTGAGTAGTTCAGTGTTGTGTTTTAGTGAAATGCAGGTGGAGAATTATGATACCAACGGGCAACATCAATCACACACCGTTGGTCAGAACTATGTGGCTAAACTTAGGATTATGGGAGCACTAGGAATGATCAATCGAAATAAAGGTAGATCAGCGGGGGCGGCATGCTTCTGGGGCGATGAAGCCTCGGGGTAATCGGAGGCCCGAAAGCAGATTAGAACGTGGAGTCGTGCCTTGTTTAGGTTAATCAGCCCCGGCAGATAGCGCTCGTATTAATATCGAGGTTACATAACCTGCGTCATGTGCCTGGAATTCAAGTCAGAAATGAGAATGCATGCGACCCTGAATACGAGAATCTTGCCTCGATGGATTGGAGGATTCATTGTGCAGTGGTCTTGCGAGCCATCATTCCACCGAATGGTAGCTAAAGGAAGGACCATCCAGCGGATGCGTATGCTTCTAAGCCACGTATGACCGACGGCTTGAGCCGACTGAACCGCGAGGCGTATAGGCAATTACCTTAAGCGATCAAAGTGACCCGGAAGGCAGGTTGCTATGACCGCATAGGAACTTTTTGGCTGGATTATGACACATTGCTGGTTCACATCCGCACTAAGCTGCTGTCATGATGGATCATGAAATGGGGATCGAAGGCAGTCACGGGGAACTTAGCGAGAGTCCAAGGTCCACCGACGCAGGGAGAGGGAATACGATGGCAACGTCACTTTCTCAATCGTTTGAGTACCCACGAGCTTGTTGTCATACCATTGATCTGTGCTCATTTATTTGATGGCCTCTAGTAATACAACCTTGACTCTTGACTGGTATAAATCCGCTCGTCCGCCCTGACGGTATTTTATCTCAAAACATCACGTTGTCCAATACAAGCCAACAGTTACAAACAATCACTCCCTTCTCAATTTAATTAACAACTCAAATTGTTTCCTCAAGACCTCGCGATAATGCAGATCACCAACCTCCTCCTCACAGCCCTGACTGCTGCCTCTGCCGTCTCCGGCTCACCCGTTTCGAAGCGTGAGGTTAAGTCAATGATGGCCGCGGGTGTCGCGGAATGGACCATTGAAGGTTTTACCCGCACCTGCAATGCTGAGGATACCTCTTGCGACTATAGCTTCAACATCAACACCCACATCGCAGATCCCACAGCCTGCAAATTCACAACTACCGGCGCACCTGCAAGCCGCGCTGCCTCAAACGCCAAATGTGGAGCTTTCTCTATTACATCGGGCTGGAGCGGACAGTTCGGTCCGGATGCGGGATTCACAACCTTCTCTGTCACGGACCAGAAGCTTATTGTTTGGCCCGCCTACACCGACAAGCAGCTGGTGAACGGCCAGGCGGTAAACCCTGACCAAAGCTACGCTCCCCAGAACTTGCCTTGATCGGGTCGCCACGACATTCAATGGAATGAAACGCAGAAGTTTATGCCATAGAGCATCAGAATACAGGATATGTCAATATTGTAGTAATCGATTGTCTTAACCCGTCGTATTTTAATGTTTCGAAGCTGCGGTTCGCGAGTGCATACATGACTACCTGTTAGTTTCCCTATTACAGGGTAACTAGTTCGAACCGTGGGTTAACGAAGAGATTAATTAAACTATATAAATTTCTATATAGGTATAAAAAGGAGGTTCTAACTATAAGTTAGGCTAGCTACGATAATCGTAAATAGGGCCCTTAATTAGCCCCTATATAGTCGACTATATACCGTAGTCAAATTAGACTTCCGATCCGATACTAACTTTCTCTTTTTTTTATTAATTTAATTATTACGGTTAGAGGTATAATTTAACCTCGGGCCCATTTACTAGGTCGTCTCCTTTTCCCCTTTTTCTCTATTTTTTTTATATAACTTATCCTTTTATTTATACGTTAACTTTTTTATTACTTACGAATTACTCTAACCCCTTATTAAGTACTATTTTTATAAAAGCGTTAGCGAGGTTATTATTATTATTAATTTAATAAATTTTAAAAATCTCGCGCTTTTTATATAATTACCTAAGGGCTATAATATTGATTATAAACCTCTTTTTTTTCGTAGTTCTTAATTTAATAAGATATTTATATAGTAAATAAAAATCTATATAAATAACTATTAGGATTAGTAAAAAGCTAAGTTAATTAGTAATTCTCTTTAGTATTATTAAAATTGTATAGGTAAGGTTAACGCCGTTAACTATACTATAAACTTCTAACGCTAATATACTTCTTATTATTTACTTATTTTTAGTTAACGAGTAATAAATTATATTACTATATATTATAAATTCGCTCTTACTTATACTCTTGTTAATAAGAATAATAATATACCCTAATTATAAAATAAAGTTTTTATTATTTATAAATAAGCTATTTATAAATATATAGAGCTTATTAGCCGCGAGGTTGATTAAGTAATAAACGAAACTTTAATCGAGATTTGAGTACTACTACTTAAGCTACTTATTAAGTACCTTAACGTCTTATTTATTTAATTTTATAACCTACGCTACTTTAATATAGTTAAAAGTCGCCTCGGGCTAGTATATACTTATAATATATACCCCTTGCGCGAGCTTAGCTTTATATCGTTTTTTAATATTAATTACGTTCGGATTAATAAGGCTAATTTTCTTATTTTACCCCTTTTATTAAAAAATAATAGTTTCTCCCTCGATTATAAAAATCCTGCTATTAAACGCTAATAAGTTATTTATTATAAGGACCTCTTTTAGCTTTACTACGAAGCCTATTTTTTAAAGCTCCTTATCCTCTTTTTTTATAAAATTAATATTAAATAGGCCTAATATATTATTAGTCTATATTTTAATAATTCTAAATTAGTCACTTACGTACTTAGAGACTAGTAGGTACGGGTCGTACGTAAATATAACTATTAATAATTAATTAATATAAAAATTATAATAAATAGCTTATTAATAAGTACCCGATTTTACGAGCCTATATAGTAGCTTAAGTACTTTAATAATCGTACTTTTTAAGTACTTACTAACTATTTCTTTTAGTAAATAAGCTAGGATTCTCTTTATAAGCCCTATAGCTAATTAGATATACGCCTAGGTAATATCACAGCTCTAAATCTCGTACCCCTTTTTTTATAATAATACTATTAATACTATTATTAATTATTAGCTATAGTATTATATAGTAGGCGATTATATAAGTAATATTACTTTCTTAACGTTACTATACCCTTAAATTACGTATCTAAACTTCTTATATAGTTAGGGTATTTCTTTTTTTTTAATCTTATAAACTATTTATAATTTAAATATATAGAGGTTTATATACTTCTCTAGGTTATAAAAAATAAATTAATAGACCCCTTAATTATAAAAAGTATTTATTTTAATAAGATCTAATTCTTTATATAGCTTTTTAATAATTATAATTACGCCTTTTTTATATAATTTAATTACTAACTCGAAATTAGCTTTCTTTTTTATTATATAAAAGGTGTTAATTACCTTATTACTAGTAATAAATTACCGCGTTAGTACTTATTGTTGTGTTCTTTTATAACGTCTTATTAGTAGTATTAGTACTCTTTTAGCAATTTCCTCTTCCTCGTTATTTATTAGTACTACTACGACGATTTTATTAAGGATGATTTCCTATGCCTCTGCTACGGGTTATATAGTTTCCCCTAGCTCTTCTTTTTCTTATAGATTAGAAATTACCTTATTAAAATTTATATAATATAGTTTTATTACCGTAATTAATACCTCGAGGGGTTAGTTACGATCCCTCGTAACTACGTAAAATTACTTATTAACGAATATTAATTTATATAACCTAGCCTATTATTAAGTAATTTTATACTATACTTATATATCTAAATTTAGTAGTATATCTAAATTACCCCTTATATCGGGCTTATTATACGTAGTAATTACCTCGTTAACTTACTTTTTTACGCTTACTTCGTATAGTACCTATATTACTTTTTTAACTACTTAGGCTCGTTAGCTTATATTTAATAATAATAATAAGGCTAAGGTCGTTCTTAAATATGCTCTAAATATAAGAAGTATTAGTATAAGCCCGTTAGGCCCTATAGTATTGTTATAATATTTAAGTACTATTTAAAAGTATTCGTTATTAGTAAAATCTAGATTTTCTTTTTTAATAATTCTAAATACCCTTTTTAGCTACTAGTATACCCTTTTTACTTTTTTAATACTATAGTACGCTTTAATAAGTACGATTTTTAGTTATATACCGTAGGCTATCGTATTTTCTTTAAATTTTACTAACTTAAAACTAGTACTAACGTCGGTTCTAATACTATCTAACGGACCTTAGTATATGTCGATCTAGCTTTTTTATAAAGCTACCTATACTATTTTTACTTATAAATCCTAGAGGAATTACCCTATTTAAAAAGATATAGCTACGTTAATTACGTATAAGACTAGCTAATTATTTAAATAAAAAATATTAATAATAATTTCCTAATTAAAGTTAAGCTTATTATATAATTTAAATTTAAACCTACGTAGGCTCTGCGTATTTATTTAGTATTAGTAGTATACTTTTATTAACTACTCTAGCGCCCCTATTTTAATATTATTATTACTTAATTATTTTAAAAGGTTATATAGTTTCGTAACCGACGGGTAGTTAAATTTTTAATATAATTATCTAAGCTTATTTTTTATTAAGTAATTAATTAACTTTATATTATTAATAAGCCTTATGAACGCGTACCCTTATTGTCGTTTGACTATCTTAAAGTACTTATTACTAGAGATTTTATTCCTTATATTATTAAAAATAATACTTAGTTAATCTATGTTTTTTAAATATAATAGAAATAGGGTATTAATAAGTAAAATATAAAAGGTTATTGTTCCGAAGTACGTCTCTATTTTTATCGTACTTAGTACGACGATTTCCTTACCTAGGCCAAAGCTAATTCTTATAATACTCACTATCGACGTATTAAATATTATTAGTACGATCTTTTATAATACTTAAAATTACTTTTTTCCTTTTATTAACTATTATAATACCCTAGTATTTAAAATAATCCTTTAGAAATTATCTAGGCCGTACTTTTCGCTCATATAGAATACTTATATAAGCTTAGTATTTAAGTAATCTAGGTAGTATAAAAAGGACCCCTCTAGCTACCCCTAGATTTACTTAATATTTTATTTTTTCTTTTTAAACATTAAGAGAAGTAATATCTTCTCTTTAAGTATTAAGAGGGTAAACTTCGGCCCTATTAGATTTACTTTTTTAGCTACTTTTATATTTATTACCTAAGGGACCTTCTCTTATTATTTATAGAAAAAAGCCTACTTATTAAGGGCTTTTATTACTTTTTATTCGTTTAGCCTCGTATATCCTCCCGAGGCTAACGGTATAAAAAAAGAGTAGTTAATATTATCGACTTTATTATAATCTAATTTATTAGTATAGGGGATAAGATCTTCTTTATTTTCTAAATCTTTTATAGGGTATAAATATTTTAGGACGCTAAACTAGCTACTTTTACTAAGTTCTATACCCCCGGATCTACTCTTATATATAATAAGGAATTAGTTAAATTAATAAGAGCTAGTTTTACTATTTATTACCCTCGACTTTTTATATTATTTATACAATTTAGTACGCTCTTTTTCTAAATAGTTACTTAACTAATATCTATTTTTTTTATAAATAAAGTATTACTTTTTATATTACCCTACTTATAGGTTAAATTTCTATTTATTTAATAAATCTAGGCCTCCTTATTAGTAATTACTATACTTAGCTTCTTTCTTTTTTTTATTATACGTTCGATTAACCTAGTACTATTAATAAGGGCTATTATATACTTAGAGGTAGGTTTAGCGTAATATTCTTACTTTAATATTAAAACTAAATCTTAGTTTTAAATAGAACGTCTCGTAGTCTTTAAGTACTTAGTATAAGGTTATTTTTATCTCTAGTACGCGTTAAACTATAGTATAAAAATATCTAATTTTCCGTTCGTTAGTTCCCTTATTTAACTAAGTTTTTACTAGCTTATTAATTTAATTAATAAACTCTTTAAAAATTTCTACTTATAATTTACCCTCTATTATCCTAGCTATAAATATAAAAAAAATTACTTATAGCTTAGATAAGAGCTCTAAATTCTTATTATAGGTCTTAAAGCGGCTCCGGATTACGTTAATAATACTAAAAAAGTCGTTTCGATCGGGATTATATACCGCTTCGTAATAATAATTAGAAACTTTATTTATAAGTACGATATTAATTACCGAATAGTACTAGTATTTTTTAATCTTAACTTTTTTATAATAATCGTAAAATATTATTAAGGTTTTTTATTAGACCTTATACTTCTCTTTAGAGTATAATTTCTTTTTTAAAAAAATCTTTTTAAAGTTTATAAATTACTTCGTATTTATTACTAGATTTTTAGTATTTATATACGATCCCTATGTCGCTACGTATTATTAATAACTTTAGGTCGTTTACCTCCTTTTTTATTAGCTAATTAGTACCGAATTTCGTATTAGTAATAGTAACGAGCTATAGATTAAAATAGGCAGAATTATTAATTATTAAATTTTTAATACTATATTTTACCTCTATATATCCTTTTATAATAATAAATTACTATTAGTAATTATAGGGAGGAAATCTACGTTATTTACTCTTTTTTTAAATTTATTAAAGCGATTATACGCCTTATTAACTTATACTTAGTTCTATAATATAAATTCTTTTTTTATAATCGTTATTACTAAGATTTTATATAGTTCTTACGATTATAATTACGTTAATAGTACCTCTTATTTATAAAAAAATCTATTAACTACTTTTATAATTCCTAAGCTTATGCTTATAAACTATTTATTTAGCTAATAACTAAGGTTATTTACGATTTTATAAAATAAGGGTTACTCTTATAACCTCTTTTTTTTATAAACCTTAGTTAAATAGATTAATACTACGTTAATTTACTTATTATTAAGCTAATTTATAATCCTATATATCTACGTCCCCTAATAATCTAAATTAATATTTACTTACTTATAAAAGATTAGGATTCTATTTAAGATCGGGTTTTTTTCTTTTTTTTTTTACTTTAACTCACTAGGGGTCGTACTCTAACTTATACTTATATTAATAATTATTAGCGTATTTAATCTTAATAAGAATATATTTAATCCGCGCGTTACTTATAATAAGCCCGTACTTTTATTACTTAACGAATTTATTAAGGTTTAGGAGATTCTTACTTCCTCTTACTATCTCGCTACTACTCTCGTTTTTATTATCTCTAACGATTATTACTACCTTTCTAAATTGCTAGCTATTATACTTACTAAGACCTCCTTTTTATTTAATATAAAAGGGTAGGTTTTAATAGCCCCTTTTTAATAATAATAATAAACGTTTATATTACTATAAGAAGATATAATAATTAATCTCGGGATCTTTATTAGTTATTAATTTCTATTATTTCGTATATTTCTAACTTCCTAAGCCTCGTGCTCTCTATAACCTCTAAATAGCTTCTTTTTTTAACCTACCTCCTCTAGGGTAATATTTTATAAAAATAATCGAATATAAATACTAAACGGCTCGTAGAGGAGTTATATAAGCTATTAAGTATAGTTAGTAAAATTAAGCCCCCCCCCTTTTTTTATAAAATCGTAGGCCTTAAGGACTTATTAAAAATACTATTTATCGCTTATACTTAGTAAGGTTAGATACCTTAGAGATTTTCCTTTTACGGTCCCTCGGTACCCTATTTTATATTTTTTTTTAATAATCTTTTTTATAACCTAATTATAGTTAGGTAATTATTACTTTTCTAGTAGTCCTTTTTATTACTTAGTTAATTTTTAATTACGGGCCGGCCGTTAAAAAGTTATTTAATAAAAAAGCTACTTAAGGTAATAATAAAAGGCTAGTTACTTAAGTAGTTTTATTAATTAACGTAGTTTAATATAATAAACATCGACTTTTTATAAGTAATAAAGGGCTACGATTACTCAATTTTATACGGCCTTTAAAAATCGCCTCCTTTTTCGTTTACTTCCGTAAGGTTAATTAGTACGAATCTCTTATTCTATATAATATTAAAAAGTCGTTTTTTTTACGTAATAAAATACTTTATTAATTTATAATAATAGAAGTTAATTACTAATTAGTATTAGTTTCCTTATTATAGAGTAATTAGTTTAAACTATAGGTTAATAAAGAGATTAATTAAATTATATAAATTTTTACGTAGGTATAAAAAGGAGGTTCTAACCGCAGGTTAGGCTAGCTACGATAATCGTAAATAGGGCCCCTAATTAGCCCCTGCGCAGTCGACTGTATGCCGCGGTCGAATTGGACTTCCGATCCGACACTACCACCTCAAGTGTTCGTAGGCCTCTCTGTGCATCAGCGACCGCTGTAGACGAATAAAATTGAGTTGCTTACCAAACAATCATAATAAAAAGCAAATTGCCAATTAATAACATAGAGTTTTGGTGTTACCCATGTTCGGGCTCGCGAAGACCTATTCTAGGTACGTTGTCTTGTCAATCCTCATAAAATATCAATATCACAAGTCTCCGCGCTGTTGCCAATCGCATGAGCATCACAGAACGATATAACAGAGGCTGTTAACAATTTAACAGCGATTATCATTTACTGGTTCATAGAACGTCCCAAGCGATGTGCGAAGGGCCAAGATCATCACCCGCCCACCCCCCAGTATTTGTCTTGTCTAGATATTCCAATACTGGGCTAGGCTCAGTCAATCATTAAGGTACCTTACTTTATTAAACCCCGGTGGGTGTATGCATTCGGCGGCCCCGCGTGCGGGCGTTGCGGGAGGTGGATTCAATCGATTGCGAAATTAAGTAACGAATGCTCCTGCTCCACTGCCAAAGGTCATCGATTACTCGACCTTAAAAGAGGATATTGTATCCTCTCGTGGCGGAGTAGATATCCTGCTCTTCTTTATCCCTCTCACTCGTACCAGGTTCAAAATGGCTGGAGCTCGTATAAACATCATGGACGACCTTGGTTGGGCCCGTGCCAAGTCATTGATTGCCAAAAGACGCGCCAAAAGATGTGAAGTTGACACAAAACTTGGTTGTCATGTTCCAATTGGATGTCGCACCCGAGATGGTTACGCTCAGGTCAGCTTCCCAGAAGTCTGCTCTAGCTTCAAACACTAATCGTACTTCTACTATAGATATGGACAAAGAGCAATGCCAAAGCGAAAAAAGGCCTCACTGGCAGGAAAGCTTCGAGAGCGTACCTACTTCACATCGTCGCCTACGCGCAACTTCACAAACGAAACCCAAATGATCACGTGTCACACCTATGTGACAATCCCGCTTGTTTCAATCCTACACATCTGGTCGATGAAACGGCAAGCAACAATAATAGTCGGAAAGGCTGCCCAGGTCCAATCTATTGCTCTGACCACGGTTATTTGATTGTGAATCTCTGCAACCACAACCCTCCTTGTATTCGACCTCCACGCCAGGATGTGCAATGCTGTTTGTCGCACAAGGAATTTCAGTCCTAGAGGATGCTATAGAGTGTAGATCGGGCATTGTGTTGTGTCAAATTTGAGTTTCATCACTGAACTATGAACGCTTACTTCAATGTCACTGCTGGAGGCACCTGTACCTACATTATGTTGCAATTGCACCACAGCCTAGATGTTCATCAAGAGTATGATTATTCTAAGTGTGTGCCACTGTCGATTGACTGATGGTGACGCTTACGTAGCCACTGGCTGCTACTTTCCACTGGAATGCCAATTGTAATCTACAATATCCAAGGCGCAATCAGGTCATTACGATCGTGAGCGCGATGAGAACTTAAGGACAGTCGTAATAATGCAAGTAGGAAGTTATACTATCCTTGCCACTGGCTACGAGTCTACAAATCCTTCCCACCTGATGTGATGTTGACTAGGTAGACAACTAGACTGGAGAGAATGTCGACAAAAGTCGCTCGATAATCCTTCCAGTTAACTAATGCTCCCACTCTGAGAACCCGATGGGTACTTCACAACTTGATACTAGGGTCAATTGGCTGAGATTCCTTGACTTGAACTTTAGTAGCAAACATGATCCGACTAACCCACAGCGAATAGGTGCTGCACGTCCCTTGTCACTTAGTAGTGGACAGATTCCAAAAATTCGATCGCAGGCTCAACTGCAGGCTCAGCCTGCTTCTTGTAATGGACTGATTCGAGGAATGAAATTGATGGCTCGGCGTCCGCCTTGGGAGAGCGCTTGTAGTGGACAGACTCTAAAGGTTTGGTTACAGGTTCGGCTGCAGCCTCGGCTTCGGGGGTCCTCTTGTAGTGAACAGAGTCAAGGAACTCAATAGCAGGTGCCGGCTCTGCAGCAGCGTTGGGGGATTTCTTGTAATGTGTAGACTCGGGGAAAGAAATGCTGGCTTCGCGTGTCTCTTCGTTCATAACACCGGTAGGAGCAGCAACAATCAAAGAGGCTCCTCCGAGGAGCAGATCGTTGAAAATTCTCATTGTGTTTCTTTGTCAGGGGGAGACTGAAGTTGATTCTTTGACAAATCTCTTTGGAAATGGAAAGGCAGTGTCTTTAAATAGCCGTTTCCACAAGGCGAACAACAGTGAATTCAACCTGCTGCTATCGGCGCACTTATCTCAAGTAACCGAGCCAAGGCGTGGTATGAACGCGATTTCAATCACGTTATCACTGCAGCTAATCCAGGCCTGGGAAGGCGCAAGCTTCATCCGCGCCATAGTACATGGAAACTTCTCCGACTATCCACGTCAATCTGGTACATGGCGCGAAGTCACTGATTGCTTCACGTACATCGACATGGGTTATCCCACATGTTTGGAACTTCTGCTGCGGAGCCTACAGGGATCAGAACGGTGGTGAGTTCGCAAATGAATTTAATCTGAGTAATGGAAGGAAATAGAGTGAACACATTGACTTTGGTGCCTGCCAACCTGCGAAGCTCGGTGATGGACTGAGCTGCACGGAGAAGTCTCAAGTAACTCAGTAAAGTGAGTTGAACTAGCAGCTTGAATAAACCTGAGCAAAAGACATTGCTTGCTCATAATGTAGGATTCGGGATCTATGCTGAGCTTATCGGTTGGCTTGGTGGTCGAGACTGGTTCATCTAGATGTTTCCTTCTAGAGAAACAAGCTTTTGAGACCCGCGTTAGCTGCTGCGCATTTTCAAGGAAACCTGGTGGTCAGTTGCATATTCGAACAGACAAATTCGTGTTGATGGAAGAAAACAAGCTTTCTAGATCCGTCCGACTAGACGAATGCAGAAGGTCGATTAGTCGGTGCAGAAAACTAACTCATTGTGTCCTGTGCAGCTGTCGGGCCTCAATGATGTTTTCCTTATTATGAACTCCCCTTGTCTCAGAGATAGAGAAATCCACCCTGTCCGATGGCGAGTTATATTTGCAAGGAGCCCCTCGTTTGTCGCTTTACATTAGTAAAAACTAACTAATGGTCAGCTCTCGGATTTTAAACAACCACAGAGCTTAAGAGAGCACCCTAATAGTTAATACGTGTAATTTCCTCTATGTGATTGTTACTTTTTATAAAAAGTTGGCGTTAATATATTTAGTAAGACAGGATAGTCTTGCTATAAACGAGACCTCTGAGTAAAAGAAGAAGTATTTTGCTATATAATAGAGATAATAACTATATCTTACGAAGTGCCCGTTATGTATTAAATTATATATCTATTTGAAATATTATATATATAGATTTCTTTTTTATTTATTTTATTTTATTTTATTTAATTTTATATTCCACCTTTACTAATTACTTAAGTAGTTCTTAATATTAATTATATAATATTAATATATATAGTAGTTTTCTTTTAGCTTTATAAGTATAAAAAGTTAACTTTAACGGGATTATGCTTTTAAAGGAAATTATATAATATAGTATACTTTTTAACTATATAATACGTATAATATATCCTAAGTACATACTTAACGTAATATAGTAATTTCGATATAAAAGCTGCTATTTAATTCGGGATAAGTAAGCTACCCTCTTTAGTAATAGTACTGGCTAAAAGGGCCGATTATAAAGGTTAGCTATAATAGTTAGTTATAATAGTTAGCTATAATAGTTAGAAGCGGCCCTTAACTATAGAGGTTCTAAATTTTAATAGCGACGTAAAGGTTTTTAAAAAAAAGGGCTAAATAAGCTAATATTTACTACTCTTTAGAGCTCGTAAAAATTCTTTTTATTCTTATTACTTTTAATATTACTTAAAACTACTTTCTATTTAAACTAAATAAATTTACTAAATAAATTTACTAAATAAACTTATTAATATATAAACTACTACCTCGACGAGAACCTACTCTCTTAGTATATAGTTAGTAATTAATAAGCTAAAAATACTTATTAATAAGTTTAATTCTCTCGGGCTAGGCGCCCTCTTTAACTAGCTTAATATTATAACTATTATAACTAATATAAGTACGCTCGAAAAGTAGCGAAGTACTTTTTAATAATATAAAATTTAGCTAAGTGATATTATAAGCGCCGTAAATAGCCGGGCTAATATAAATATTAAGATTTAATATATTAATACTAGTTTAGTTATAATAATTATAATTAATAGGCTAGAGGTATATATAGTTAGGGTAATAAGCTAGTACTTTAAATAGCTCTTATAAGACCCCCCGGGTAGTAATAATACTTATATAAAAAAAGGGATTATACTAAACCTAGCTACTTATATAAGCTAGTACTAAGAGGTCCTATGTGCGTTAGAGTGGGTAAAGCTCGCCCTATAGGCGGCTAGAAGCGGCAGAAGGTTAGGAGCTATTTTAGTTAGTAATTAAGTATAGAGCGCATTATACCTAGTTTTCCTAGATCCTAATACGTAATACACGGTACGGCCCCGGCGGATTACTCTGTCGGGGGGAAAATCGAAAGTATATATTAGTAATTAGTACTATTCTTAATAATAACGACGAGGGTATTTCTAATATTACTATTATAAGCTATAATTACCTAGAGGGTAATAAACTTAGCTAAGTAGGCAGCTTATAAAGTAATAACGTTAGGTACCTAATATCGCTATTAATAATCCGTAGTTATAAACTTTATAAGAGGGAAAGTTAAAAAAGTAAAAAACTTAAATAAATAGTTTATTAAGATAGTAAGAGTATTTATTAATATTATATATTAATACTATATAAATAATACTAAGAACTGCCCGAGTAGCTAGTAAAAGTAAAATAAAAAAAATAAATAATATTTATAACTCGCGGTTTATAATTATTATAATTTCTAAATCTCCTCTTGTTTTATTATACTATTTTTTATATTATATTTTTAAGTAATACTTAGGAAGTAATTAAGGGGGCTATAAAAAGATCGTTTTAATTACGGTCCTTAAGGTTATATTTATCAAATCTTTATAATAATAAATCCTTTTATATACTATAGATCTCTTAGCTTTATAATTTCTATATAAGGAGTTACTAAGCGCTTATTAAAAAGTCTTATACTTACTTAAAGATTCTTTCTTTAGATTACATAGTACTCTTTTATATTATATTATTTAGCTCATTTATTATACGAAGTAATTAAATAAGTAGTTAACATATAAGTAGTTCTTATTAATTCAACTAGTTAATACTAATTATAATATAGTTATAGGAAATTTCATTAATATAAAAGGATTATATAAAGATAATAATAGTAGCTCAGTTACCTTAATATTTTTTATTAATTATTAGGGGTTACTTTAATATAATAAACGTCGGCCTTTTATAAATGATTAAGTACTATAATCCTTTTACTTTGTTCTATTATAAAGATTTACGTTTTATTACCTACTTTTTATAAAGTTAAATAATATAATTCTCTTGTTACGTTTTATTTAAAGAGGTTTTATTCTTATATAAATACCTTACTAATTTATAACAATAAAAATTAATTACTAATTAGTATTAGTATTTTAATTATAAAGATATTAGTTAATTAGTTCGAACCGTAAGATTTTAATAAAGTAGGTTAATTAACTATATAATTCTATTATATAAGTATAAAAAGGAGGTTCCAACCGTAGGTTAGGCAGGCTATGATAATCGGAAGCAGGGCCCCTTATTGGCCCCTGCGTAGCCGGCTGTACGCCGCGGTCGAATTGGACTTCTAATCCGACACAACTCCAGTCTTGATGTCTCAAACGGATGAACGAGAAGCGACAGGCAAATCACTGCACAAGTGCGTGTGTAGGGCAGCAAAGTTTAGAAAGACGAAGTCAGGCGTTTGAGCAATTTTCTTCCTATTCCCGGACCGCTATCCTCGACAGGTTAAAAGACTGCGATCTCAACACCTCGAGCCTTAGCAGCTTCTTCTATGTCAAATGTATCAGTTCCCTCCCTGGATGCTTCTTCAAGGACCTCGTCAACTATATTTATGAGCCGAAATGAGTCTTTCCTCAAGAACGATGACCGCACATCGTCGAAAACCTGCTTCCACTCTGGATGAGCATTTAGGATGGGGACTTCGAGGCCGCCTATCACTAAAGGATACATGAGCCCGTTGTGAACCAGAAGGTGGTGGTTGGCAGGCATTTCAACTGCCCTGTATAGTGCGTAAACCGATGCCGCCAAACGACACATGACGACTTCTCTTGACGGGAATGATGTCAGGTCACCTGAGTCAGGTCCCGGCCGGTTCTCATCATCGGACGATGCCAACTTTCTTCTGGATCGGTATAATCGCCTCACATGTAAGACCGCTGTATACCGCCAGCAGTCCCAAAGCATGCATTGGGCATGCTCACCAATCTCTCCCGGCCAAGTCCAGAGCCGGGATTCTATGTCACTCGCGCTGCTCTCCCTCATATCAGCGACAATATCTAGTAGCGATCTGGGCAGTCCCGATACGGTCTCTACCCCACCGAGCCTACCGCCTTTCCAAGAATCTTGGACTTTTCGTAGGTGGCGCCAAACATTCATGCTCGGTGTTATTCGACCAATCACCATGATATCCATGTCCATGATAGACAAGACTTCGATGGAGTGCCGGATGGTGAACTCATGGTCGGCTGAGGGCAGCAGATGACTCAAGTTCGTCTCTAGATGGTACAGGCCGGCCATGAGCTGAAGATACATCGTCCAAGGGCGAGCTTGAAACAGCTACATAAAGGCTGTGAGTTAGTAATGGATATCCGTTTGTACGCGTGAGATATGGGTAGCCGATTCGCATACGGCGAAGCTATGCTTTTTCGAGACTTACACATAGACTACAGAGAAGCAGGCCAGCAGAGACAGTGGATCCATCGAAGGAGTTGTGTCGGCTTTCTAATTCGGATCGGAAAGTTTGGAGCGCGTGATCGACGTATTCCATTGACGAGACTGAGAAACCGTCGTCTAGGTATGCTTGGATAGCACCACAGACGATAGCAAATGCTTGGCTTTTCTCTGCCATTGAGACAAAGTGAGATTTCATCCAACCAGAGCTCTCAGTGGTGTAGAGTCGGTGCATCCCCGCGTTGAGAACTTGCGACATGGTCAGTACTCGAATACCTATACGTGACAGAGCCAAGCGGCGAATGACTTACATTTCTGGAAAAGCTGCCGTTTCGGGTCATTGGTGCCGCCGGGCGATGGTGCCAAATATGAGATTTCAGAGTGTGACCCCGGTGTATCTGATTCTTGAGCGGCCCCGGACAGCTTCGGTGTATCGGCCCCGGGAGATGCTGAGGATGATCCAGTGTGGTGTAGTGGATCTTCAGCGTTCGGCAGATAGCTATCAAAAGTAGTTGAGTTGGCGCTCGCTTTGTTCGCAGCAAGGTCAGGGATTGCGGCCCCAGCAAACCGACCCCGCGAGGCTACTCCGTTGGTCCACTTGAGTATGGTGTTATAGCCCTCGCACTGGATGCCACGCCTTTGGCATGCTCGGCAATCTGGACGCGTCTCGTCGCATTTCCGTTTCCGCCTCTTACAATTGGAGCATCCTCCCCTAGAGCGACCCATCGATAACCTACTGATAGCTGTCGAGTGAGGTCAGCGTAATCGTTATCTGTTCAAGCCTTGCAGTTGACTGCTCAGCGGAGTTCTCGAAATGGCCGACCTTGCCGACGATGAATGAAGAATTGAGATTTCAACTTCCCAAGAAAGGCCGACGGGGCCGCGAGCGCATATATATGCCGAATAGGGCATGGCTCAGACGCTCGATTCTGGGGTCCAAGCAATCATGTTGCAGCTTCACAAATGCGGGGGTGAGGCCGCTAAGACAAATAGAGTTCTCTGTTATCTATGCGGAATGCCCTCGGAAAGAAAGGGATGAGGGTCCAGCAGGGACTTGCCAGTACATGGCGTCAAGACCTCGTCAGACTTGCTGGTTAGGTGTACACTCACAGGGACTGTAATCAAGTCCCCAGTCCTGTTATCACAACGGTATTGGTCATTCTCGCCAAGGTCTCATCGTCTTCGATTACGACCGGGGCTCTCGAAGATTATCATCCTGATCTAAACGTGGTGCAGGTGCTTCAGTCTCCTATGACTGAAAAGGGTTAACCTGGGCGCGTGGCTTATCGTGGCACACACCAAAATCCCAGCTGTCACACAACTTCGAGTAGTATCCAGGCCGAAATAGAAGTCTCCTGAGAAGGTCAACTTACCTTCGTATTTTCTATTAAATGCCCGTTGCCTGCTCGACTCATTGCTGTGTCTGCATCAAATGCGACAATATTCTAGGCTGGTTCCTAAACGCAACAGCACCTCACCAAATCTAGCCCATAAGCCCACTATTGTTTGTGTCTCTTTCCGCTCTCGCCTCAACGCTGTGTAGAGAGTTCCCGATGGACGTCCCAGCAGTGACAATGGCTCAACATACACCCCTTCCTCCGGGAACAGTTCACTTGCTCAATTGTATGCCTCTTACTCGAAGTCTTTGAAGTCCTGTGCTGACGTCTGCGTTCTACCCCAGATGAGGACGCTACAGAGTCCCCAATATTTGTTCTATCCCCAACTCCATCGTCAGACCCGAACGACCCACTGGTACGGATTCTGCTGTTTGCGATGCTCCGGTAATGACATCTTCTTACTCTTTGAATGCGTGAAATAGAACTGGAGCAAATGGAGAAAGTATCTTAACTACAGTCTTGCCATGGGCGTCACCGTGGCCGCTTTCACCAAGTACGTTAGAGCCACATCGGTTTTCCAATCCATCTGTTGCCCTTCGCGGACCAACTCCCCGGCTGACGATTTGTTTGCTTTCCTCCATAGCCTCTCGATCCAAACCGTCTTCTGGCAACAGATGACAGTTGATCTCGATGTGTCTATCAACCAACTCAGCAACGCGCAGTCCGCTCAGCTTGCAGGACTTGCCACAGGCTGCATTTTCTTCATTCCGTTCGCAATCAAGTATGGTCGTCGCTTAACGTACTTAGTTTCCACAGCGATTCTTGCTGCAGCAGCGTGGTGGACATCTTCTATGCACTCATACGCAGAACTTATTGCCACAGCTGTAATCACGGGACTAGCTGGCGCTATAAACGAGACCGCGGTGCAAATGACTGTAATACTTATCAAAATCCCCTAGTCTTATCTCGCCTTTTCGCTAATGATTCTTTCCTGCAACAGATTGCCGATATTTTCTTCGTTCACCAGCGAGGTTCTGCCAACGGTCTCTATTTTACTGCCGTAATGGCAGGAAGCTTTTTGACGCCTTTGGCTGCCGGCTCCCAAGCCGTGACTCAGGGATGGCGCTGGTCATACTACGCCCTCTCTATCTCTCTGACAGTTCTCTTCTTCATGTTTGTTTTCTTGTATGAAGAGACCAAATATATTCCCATAAGCCTCGGCGAAAGCGACCTTACAGACGACAACTCACCGATTGGCGGGAATGATATGGCAAAAGTCAGAAGCGTTGATAAAGGCGGTCTGGAGCTGAACACCATGCGGTCCAATCCCGCTACGAATGTCCCACTGAATTCTTACCGCGAACGCATGAGATTATTGACACCAACCTCGGAATCCTTACTGCGAGTTTTCATCTTGCCACTTCATGTCATTACTCTTCCACACGTCATGTTCACTGCTCTTCAGTTTGCATCCGGTGTTTGCTGGTTAGTACTGTTCATGTCGGTTGTATCCGTCGTCTTTTCTGCGCCCCCCTACAATTTCAATACTGCAGCAATCGGATATATGAACATCGGACCTTTTGTTGGAAACATTTTCGGCAGTATTTACGGCGGACCTTTAGCAGACTGGACTGTTTTGCGCTTGGCTAAGAGGAACGGGGGCGTTTTCGAGCCGGAAATGCGACTGTATCCCTTATTTCTACCCGTGATCACGATGGCTGGTGGTATTGTCATGTTTGGAGTCACCGCGGATCGAGTAAGTCACCTTTGCGCCACATGTCTTCTTTTGCTCCATCGATTGGTTAAACTAACAGCTCTAGGGAATGCATTGGATCTTCCCTAGCATCGGCGGCGCACTATTCGCATTTGGCCTTGGTGCAAATGGAGACATCACCTTTACATTTGTTATTGATACTTATCGAGAGGTGAATGCATCAATATTCGATACAATGACTTTGACTAACATATGGTTCCACAGCTGACTGCCGAAGCCTTTGTTGGTGTCGCATTTGTTCGTAATGCTGTCAGCGTAGGTGTCCCTTCGGCGCTTGTGCCCTGGATGTCAAACATGGGCCTTTCCAATATGTACATTCTGAGTGGGGTTATCTCTCTTCTCATCGGTCTTTTGTATGTTCCTATGATCATCTGGGGCAAGCGCATTCGCACCATTCTGGCTCCCCGATACTGGCGACTTGTGGAGAGGCGCATGCAGATTTAGTGTGCTGAGTACGTGTATCTTATTTTGCCAGCCTGACCAGAGGTTTTCTTGTATGTAAGAACTTTGGCACCACTCCCGAGTATGGCAAGAATTCAGATTCCGTCTTTCTAGTATTTACAGAATAATACTTCTGCGTTTTAAATTGTTCAACTTGGCTGGGCTCGTCGTGGTTGACCTGGTGTCTCACTACATTTACACATGCAGCTATGAGATATGTCGAAGTCTTTGTCTGTTTGCTGGATACCTACATCTAGTGGCCAGATCTACAATTCTGCACACTATCCAGGTCAAAGCTTTTCTGCCGCTACGCCAGGGAAGTTTGTGAGTCGATAGCAGTCGATGATAGGGCGCCCCTCAAACATGGTCATTACCCCGAGTGCTACCACAGCGTTCATCCAGTCGTAAGGGCTTCCCCCTGGTGCTTCAAACCTAATGTGCGTGAAATACTCAACGTCATCCTGACTGATTGAAGATCGAGGCGGTTTGTCTGTTCGACCAGGGCCAGTGCGGAAAACACCCTGGGCGTTGACGAGGATGAAGACACCATCATCAGTCTGGAGAGTATACATGGCATGCAACCTTGAGAACTCCTAGAGAGCGGTAAGCCGTATGAACTTCCCTTCATGGGTGACTTGTTTACACCGTGCTAACCTTGTCAGGCCTAATGCGCTCGGCCCAATCTGCACCACTTCTCTCCACAATCTTGCCTGTGATCCTAGGGCCTTTGACTGACCCGCTCAAGATAGGCAGAACAAGACGAGTGACGCCCGTGTTATCAACGTTTGCAATTTCGGACTCGTTGGGGTCCATATCGCAGACGATACGATAGATGAAGTCCAGATGTGGCATGCGCATGGGTGGCACAGCGACTCCACTTGGCGAGAAGGCGTTTCCGGGGGAGGGGGCATGATCGGAGCTTCTCGCGGGTGCCATGACTAGGATGTAAGTTGAGCGCGGGTCGACCTGCCGAATGTATCCTGGATCGAAGTAAGTAGATGGAGAGTCGAACTGTAAATGACTTTTGGTATTGGCACGACGTGCTGGGACATGTGCCGAATGCTCGAGGCGGAGTTTTAAATAGTTCTTCACAATCAATGTATTCGCAGGCTGATAAGAGGGGGTTTGTTACGTAATTGTTGCAGAGTCGAAAGAGCTGTCACCCATCCATCTCCCGAGCGCAGATGCCGACTCCTCCGAATTATAAGCCTAAGTACGCATTAGTTTTTTGACTTCCGGCAGTCGACGGCATCGGCAACTCTGCCAGCCAAGATCTGGCGGCATCTCCTTCCCTATTGGGCCATTGGACGCGCCAACAAGCCGCCCGGGATGCGTGCCATCGTCCGCAATTCCGGCGACGTTTCTAGCATCAAGGTGCATTGGGGTTGAAAAGAAGACAACACAGTCCAGTTTTCTCCTCTGTCTCTTGCCCTCGGTCTACTCGACTATCGCATCCAAATCTAAACCATAGCGCATGCAACCTATGAAACCTCTTTCTTCCACGATACCTTCTGAACCTATAAGGCGTAGTATCAATGCCCGCGGCAATGGAATGGGAAGCGATTGCTTCTCGTCACCGGTTGGAGCAACAGCGGAACATACCTCAGGAATGGAGAATCTCTGATGATCAGCTAGCCAAGCTTCGAGGCAAGGGAACTGCCGAAGAAGGTCGACTAATAGCCCAAGATGTTGCTCGGAAATCAGCGTTAATGACGGGAAAGGAACTCGACATCACAGAGAGCTACAACGCGCGAGAGTTGCTCGACAAGATTCATCACAAGAAACTCACATCGGAAGAAGTGGCAGTGGCGTTTTGCAAGCGCGCTGCTCTCGCTCAACAGCTTGTAAGGACATTTCCATCCCGCTCCGTCACCGTTGGTTGTGGCCGAGCTCCCGAACGCCGAATCACATGTACTGACATCTTCTAGACTTCTTGCTTAACTGAAATATTCTTCGATGAAGGAATCAAGAGGGCTCGAGAACTTGACCAGCACCTAGAGCGTACTGGAGAGCTCGTAGGGCCACTGCACGGCCTACCAATTAGCCTCAAGGTATCCCCATCCGGAAAACTTGTCCGCCTGTTTGGCCTGTAGAACTGATGAATTTAGGATTCTTTCGTCGTTAGAGGTCATTACGCTACTGTCGGTTATGTTGAGTTTTTGAAAAGGCCACTGCCTACTTCTAACTCGGCGATGGTCGATCTCCTAGTGGACGCTGGAGCCGTCCTATTCTGTAAAACGAACGTTCCGCAGACCATGATGGTTCGTGACCTGCCGATCTATATCGATCAAAAGTTTTGGTCGAGTGTATATTGACGAGATTTAAATAGACTGCCGACTCGGAGAACAACATTTTCGGTCGAACTTTGAATCCGCACAAGACGATTCTTACCGCCGGCGGTTCAACCGGTGGTGAGGGAGCTCTTGTAGCATTCAGAGGCTCAGTATTAGGCGTTGGCTCCGATATTGCAGGATCAATCCGGATCCCCTCACTTTGTTGCGGCATTTATGGCTTCAAGCCCACAGCGGATCGAACGCCGTTTGGAGGGCAAGCTAACTATCCCTTCCGCCAACTCCAGCTTCCTGGAGTCACCCCTGTCGCTGGGCCGATGGCAAATTCAGTTGATGATCTCAGTTTGTTCATGGAAACAGTGATCGGTCGTCGGCCTTGGCATTATGACGCATCTGCAGTCAACGCCCCTTGGAGAAGCTCCTATGGAAGCAACAAGACCCTGACCATCGGTATCCTTCCCGAAGATCCGGAATATCCCTTGCAGCCGCCTGTTCGACGAGCGCTTCAAGACGCAGTCTCAAAATTGACTGGCGCAGGGCACAGTATCGTCAAATTACCAGCAGACCCCGCTTGCAGTGCCAGTGTTGGTGGAAAGCTGGGATTCCATTACTTCGGGCTAGGATCTTCCGGTCTGGATGCCCTGGCGAGTGAGATTGGTGAACCACTGGTACATTCAGTGAAACGAGGCGTTCATCCTTTCACAACTTCAAAGCCTCTTATTTCAACGGAGCTGGACACAGTACACCAACTGGATGAATTCCTTGTCTTACAGGCTTCTTATGCCAACAGCTGGAAGAACATTTGGACCGAGTATCACCTCGATGTTGTCGTCGGCCCCGGAGCAATCAGCACCGCGGTCCCCCACGATACCTATGGCATTCCTGTCTACACCTTGATGTGGAATGTGTTAGACGTAAGCCAGTGCAATCACCTCTCTGCAGCCAACAATTCAACTAACTGTGGGGGGGCAGTATCCAGCAGGGATAATACCATATGGGGTATCCTCCAAGACGAGAGATCCCAACTACCAGAAAGCGGCCTCAAATTTTGAAGCGGACTGTAAGTACTGTGCGTTCTAATTCTGCTGTTCTTCTCGTGCCTGGTGCTAAACCGAACACAGATGATCCAGAAGCAATCGACGGCGCCCCGTGTTCGCTTCAAGTCATTGCTCCTCGATTTTATGATGAAGAGTGTTTAAACGCCATGAGAATCATTGACAGAGACATACAAGCATGAAAGTGAGCGATGAATGTGCGGGATACTTGTCTTTTTTCTGTAGAGACACGAAATATCAAATTCTTTCTCAAGTGCTTTTTTGATGATCTAAGAGTTTCCTCGGCGGCAGTGTCACCACCACCACCGCAGCCAATACCATGGCGCTGACGGAATTTTTCTAGCCATTCGGGATTGTCTGCAACAGTCTGATTCCATTCGTCGTCGCAGTCGTAAATCACACGCCTCGACTCTTGTCTAAGCATTTCGTCTGTGATGTCGAACCCTTGAGAGAGGCGCTCCTTTACAAAATGCCTCAAATGTTGCTCCAGGATCTCTGCGAAAGCTTTTGACGTTGCTGCCCTGGATCTGAGGATTGATTCTGACAGTAAAGACGTCGCAGTATCTATTGCAGCGGTCTTCTTTCCATTTTCTTGTTGTGACTCAAGTGTATGAGACGATATCTGAGCAAAATGGTCTCTGGTGCTCTGATTCGTGACTGAAAATGGGACAACACTCAGCGACTCTGAACCTATGAGGTAGGGAGGCAGGGCATGCACGACCTGCTGCGCAATTGTTGGACTGAATCTGTGTTCTCCCTTCCAGTCTTTTATCATTGCACCATGGCGAAAGTGGTTGGCGAGATGGTCAACGCGTTTGTTCTAAGTTATGAACTCCACGTTACAGAACCCGCATCGAGAAGAGATCCGCACAGCTTCAGCCTTCCATCCATCGAATCGAGGCATTATGTCTAGTTTGTGCATAACTCGGAGGTGTTGAACAAGATGGTTTTTCCTTCCAAATGATTGTGCTTCTATCGGTCGGTCGTAGCATGCTTTATGGTTGTGACCATCAAGATAAGTCGACCCACCCCCTTTGGGCCACCCCCCCCTTTTAGCCACCCCATTTCTCCATCCCAGCTACCGTATTAAAACCCTACCTACGATTTTTAAATTATTATAATAATTACAAAAATCGTCTAAATATAATTCTTTTTTATATACTTATTTATTAATATATAATAATCTTATATACTAAAAATAAAGTTATTTAGGTTTTTAAAGTTATTAAAAACGGTCTCTTAGTTAATCGGGCCTCGATTAAGTTCGGAGTTATAAAATTAACTTTTTATAATTATAAAAAAGGCTACTGAATGAGGGTAATAATATTGATAAACCTCTAGAGGCTTTTTTTATAATTAAAAACTAACTAGCTTAGTAAGTTCGTGTTTAGTATAATTTAAATATTATATTAACTTATAAATAGCTTAGAGAATTTACTAAGTAAGTTTGAAAATCTTAGGGGGATATAAATCCTCGTAAAAAGAGATAAATAAACGCTTTTTTAAAAAAGAACTTATTAATTAAAGTTTAAAAAAGTCGTATTATTAATTTAAAATATCTAAATAAAGCTATTATTAATATAATTAAATTATAGTTTAAATTATTTAATATACTAACCCCCCGACAGAGCAATCCGCCGGGGCCGTACTATATATTACGTATTAAAGAAAACTAAGTATATTGCGCTCTATACCTAACTACTAACTAACATAGTAGTTAACCGACTCGACTATTATCTCCTTTTTATTAACTCCTAACCTTCTGCTACGTAAAGTCCTCCTAAGTTCTAGCCGTTTATAAGGCGAGCTTTATTTATTTTAATACGCATAGGACCTTTTAATACTAGCCTACGTAAGTAGCTAAGTTTATTATTATTATTATTTTTTATATAAGTATTATTACTACCTAGGGGGCCCTATAAGAGCTAGTTAAGGTGCTTATTTATTATTTTAACCTTATATACCTCTAGCCTACTTATTATAACTATTATAACTAGATTAGCATTAATATATTAGATCTTAATATCCGTATTAGCCTAGCTATTTATAGCGCTTATAATATTACTTAGTTAAATTCCGTACTATTAAAAGTACTTTACTACTTCTTAAGTATATTTATATTAGTTACGGTAGCTATAGCGTCGAGCTAGCCAAGGGCGCCTAGCTTAAGAGGGGCAGACTTATCGACGGACATTTTTAGAGTTCTAGCCCACTAATTACTAACTATATACTAAGAAAGTAGGTTCTTATTAAAGTAGTAGTTTATATATTAATAGGTTTGTTTAATAGATTTATTTAATAAGTTTATTTAGTAAATTTATTTAGTAAACTTATTTTATAAATTTATTTAGTTTAAATAAAGAGTAGTTTTAGGTAATATTAGAAGTAATAAGGATAAATAAAATCTTTACGAGCTCTAAAGAGTAGTAAATATTAGCCTATTTAGCCCTTTTTTTAAGAACCTCTACGTTATTATTAAAGTTTAGATCCTCTATAGTTAAAAAAAGCTACTTCTAACTATTATAGCTAACTATTACGGCTAACTATTACGGCCGACCTCTATTATTAACCTTTGTAGCTAGCGCCGCTACGTAACGAAGAGGGTAGCTTACCTATCCCGAATTAAATAGTAGTTTTCGTATTAAAATTACTGTATTACGTTAAGCGCGTACTTAGGATATATTACGCGTATTATATAGTTAAAAAGTATACTATATTATATAATTTCCCTTAAAAGCGTAATCTTATTAAGGTCGATCTTTTATACTTATAAAGCTAAAAAAAAAACTACTATATTTAATATACTAAAGATTAATAATATTAAATAGATTAATAAATATAATATAAATAAAATTAATATCTTAGAGAGTAAGGGATTTAATAGCTTAGTTTTAAGTATAATAAAAACTATAATAGTATAAAGAAAAGAGTTTAGTTTACGTACTTAGGTATTTATAATCGAGTATATTTTTACTAATAGTCGAGCTATTAAATTACTAGTTATATATAAAGGAAAGTTAGTATAGTAATAGTAGTCTTTATTCAAACTTAATCCTTATACTAGTTAAGAGTTTATAATAATAAGTATCTTTGGGCGATCTAGGCTCGTCGTGCGACCCTCACATATAAGTCGCTTTGAATGAAGAATGGAACGTCCGAGGAATCCCAACAGTCTGTAGGGTCCAAGAAGGGTAATTCCAACTTCCAGGACATCAACTATAATTAGTGAAGCCAAGTCCACTTAGTAATTAAAGCGCTCGCCCTTATCAAGTTGAATAGGAAAGACTCGAAGAATGTTCTAGCCAGACTCACCTAAACAATAACTTTATTCAACTCAATTCTAGCGATACTTTTACTCAAACTATTAGTATCCCTATTATAAGGATATTAGTTAATTTGTTCGAACTATAGTTTTAATGAAGTAAGTTGATTAATTATAAATCTATTTTATTATATAAATATAAAAAGGAGGTTCTAATTATAAGTTAAATAGGCTATAATAATTAAAGATAGGGCTCTAATTAGCCCCTATATAGTCTCATTATATATCGAAATTAAATTAGATTTCTAATTTAATATTTTTTTTTTAATTTAATTATTATGTAGTGGTTTTTTTCCGGCTTTATAAGTATAAAAGATCGACCTTCATAAGATTACGCTCTTAAAGGAAATTATACGATATAGTATACTTTTTAACTATATAATACGCATAATATATCCTAAGTACGCACTTAATATAATATAATAATTTTAGTATAAAAACTATTATTTAACTTAGAATAAGTAAGTTATTCTTTTTAATAGTGGCGCTAATTAGAAAGGTTAATAATAAAGGTTAGCTATAATAGTTAGTTATAATAGTTAGTTATAATAGTTAGTTATAATAGTTAGTTATAATAGTTAGCTATAATAGTTAGGGGCGGCCCTTAATGATAAAAGTTCTAAACTTTAATAATAATATAGAGGTTTCTAAAGAAAGGGCTAAATAGGCTAATATTTACTACTCTTTAGAGCTTATAAAGATTCTTTTTATTCTTATTACTTTTAATATTATCTAAAGCTACTCTCTATTTAAACTAAATAAATTTATTAAATAAATTTACTAAATAAACTTACTAAATAAACTTATTAATATTAAAATAGGGTAGGGCGATTAGTCCTAGTAGTTCTTTTTTAAAACTAATTAAGTATAGGGATCTGCGAGAGAGCTAATTAGAAAAAGATATAAAAAAAAGGGCCCCGATTAGGGAGAGGAGCTCGGTAACGCGGATTTTTATTTTAAAAATATATATACTTTTTTAAGATCGAACTAGAGCTTTTTTAATAATTTATTTTTAAATATAATAATATAAAATAATTAAGAACTCTACTCTTTTAATTTAACTAATACTACCCTTTTCCTTTACTTATAACTTTATTAATTAAAGCCGTATTAACCTAATTAAAAAAAGTATTTTATATTATTTTTATAAATATTAGTAGTTTTTTTAAAGTACTATACTACGAGAGTCCTTTATATCCTATACCTTTTTAATAATCTCCCTTTTTAAAAATCCCTTTTTTTTAAATAAGAAAATAAATAACAAAAAGCCCGACTTAATTAGAAATACTTTAAATAAATTAATTAAAAAAAGCGGCGTACTAATTAAAATAAATACGAGTAATAAGACTCTAATTTAAAAAAAAATAACTAAATAATTAAAATATAAAGACGAAGATATATAAAAAAGGGCTTTTTATTTAATAAGAGGGGGATATAATTAACCTTAATAAGTAAACGAGATAAATAAATAAAAAAAAACGTAAATACTTAGGACTAAATCGGGCCTAAATATAAACGTTATAATAGTATAATAAGATAAATAACGAGTTAGGATTAGAACTAATAAAATACTTTAATAAGTATAATTAGTTATTTAACTAGACTATTCCTTATTAATTAATATAGCCCGGAGACTTAATAATAAACCTATTTAAAAATGCGGATACGTCGGACTAAGGGTACTTATAAAACTAGCTTTTAACTAGACTTATTAATAATTTCGATTAATATTATTATAAGCTTAATATAATATCTAATAAAAACTCTAGTTATATACTTAATAAGGACTAAAAAAGACGGCCTAAATTACGCTAATTAAGATAATAATTACGCTCTAATTATTAAAATAGCTCCTCTCTTCTCTTTTTAAACTCTATTTAAAATAAATAAATTAATATAAAACTATTAAAATTATAAATAAAATTAATAAACTATATTTTTAATAACCTCGGACTATAAATATAAATAACTAATATATTACTTTTATTATTATTAACGCCCCTTAGGACGTTTAATTATATAAACCTAACCCTTTTATTTTAAATAGACTATTTATTAAACTAACTTTTATAATTTATTAAAACCCGTAAGTTATAAAGTTATTTAATAATAAGAAGGCTACTCTTTTTACTAAATTTACTTACTAATTTAATTAAAAAAAGCTAGTTACGGCTTAGGTTAGGATAAATATTTTAATTAATACCCTCTTAAGTACTATTACTACTTAGATCTAAATAATTATACTTTAAACTAAGGGCCTTATAATTCCTTAGCTTAATTTAATAAAGAATATAAGTTTTTATAAAATACTATTCTTTAGTTAAGAGGGGACTATAGTTTTTAAAAATAATAATATCGTAGACTTTTTAATAAAGTTCGAGGACTAATACGAGATTAGTAGGGTCCCGGACTAATTTAAGAATAAACTTATTATATATATTATAAAAGGAGATTATTAAACTTTAATTAAAAATATAATTAGAGGACTACCTTAGGCCTAAACTAAGGATTTTTTTTTTAAAAAAGTATAGAAAATAGGATACTAACCGCTTTTTAAATAAAGAAAAGTAAATTAAAAAAGTTATTAAAGGACTACTTATTTCGTTTTCTAACTTAAACTCTATTTAGGTACTATTTACTAAGATTAATAATATAATTACTTTTACTAAATAATAAGACTTTTATATTATAATTAATAAGAGCCTAATTAAGGCTATATATAAGCGGTTCTATACTAATATTATAAAAGAAGTAATAAAAAAAGTTAGGGTTATTTTAAATAGCTTTATTGAATTAATAAAGTACATAAGGTTTAAAATAGGACTTTTTAATATAATTATATATAAAAAAGAATATAGCCTACTCTTTACGAACGATTAGAGTTAATTTAAAACCTTACTACGACCCCCTATTTTTTAAATACGTAGTAATACTTAGTATTAATATCTAAACTACTAATAATATTACTAATTAATAATAAAAACCTAAGTTACTTAGGCAGCTATTAATAATACTACTAATTCTAACCTAATTAACGAAATAAGTAAGCTAAAGATTTATTAGAATAGTATTTATTTTTAAGGTCTTATTTATATATTTAATATAAGCACTATGCGTCCTAATTAGCCCCTAATTATAAAACCTAAAAATCGCTTCTAATATTACTAAAGTTAATATTACTAAATTATTAAGGATTACGATTAGTATACTCTTGATAAGGACGCTTATTTTATTATTTTAGCTTAGGGAGCTTAGTACTATAAAAAGCGTAATAATTATAAGCTTATAAATAATATTCCTTTTATTATAATTAAAAATAGAAAAAAGCGTGCGATTACTAATTATATTATTCTTTTTTTTTATATAGTAAATATATTAACTAAGGAAAATACTAAGCTTTTAGCTAAGTAAATTCTAAATTATTAAATCGGATTATTTTAATAAACTATACTTATACTTCCCTTAGCTAATCCTATAAGTATAGTTAAATACGTCTACGTAGTATAACTTAATTTAAGCTACTATAACTAAGTAAACGTTTATACTATTTATAAAAAAAGACTACTTAAGAACCGTACCTTAGTAACTAAGTTATATTTTAAAAAAACGTATAGAATTAATAATCTAAGCTAGTTTTTATAACTTAAAAAGAAAATAGTTTTTTTTTATAATTAAAAAAAAATTATAAAAATTAATAATAATAACGAGGTTTCTAAAATAATAAAAAATATAACTTTTATATTTATTTCTAAACCTTAGCTTACTAAAGTCCTAATTAGTACTCTTAATATTAGTACTTAAAGAACTTAAGAACCTTTTTTTTATAAAATTTACAAAATAATAACTATAAATTAGACCTATAATTTTAACCTTAAGGTCGAGGTTAAAAAACTAATAAAAAAGAAGCTCGAGGCCCTAATCTCGCTTTTTATAAACCTCTTATAAAAGATTATATTAAAATATATTATAATAATAATAACTTTAATACGTAATTAGGGTTACTTTAATATTAATAAAATCCTATTAAAAACTCCGAAGTCCTTAGTTAACTTAGTAAAGAATAGGTAATAATAAAAAAATATTAAGGATTCTCTTAATAAGTATAATAAGAACCTCTTTTTAAAACCGAGCTATATAACTAAAATTAATAAAGTTAAAAATACTAACCCAATTTCTAAGCTCTTAACTTTTATAATTTTAAAGGCTTATTTATAATTAGAAATCTAAATATTTAGTATAAATTAAAATAATAAGGGTTTAATAATCGTTACTATTTTAAATACTAAAGTATAAGTTAATATCCTTTTAAAATAATATATTAAAAAAGCTAGTATTTCCTATATAATAACAAAGCTTTAAATATAAATATTTAAATACGATCTAACTAGCTAGATAATTTTTAATAGCTTTTATTTTATAAATATATAAATTAGTAAGTTTAAAATAACTACTTATTTTTTTATTAAGGACGAGTAAGAGACCTCCGATCTATTATTATTAAGTCTTTTATTTATATAAAATACTAAGCTATTTTTTAAATATAATAAGTTAATAGTTACTACTCTAATTTATATTAAAAACGCGAGGCTAAAGATCTCCGTAAGGATAATTAAAACGAACGGTTTTTAAAACGTAAAAAATATTTTACTCTAACTTAAATAATATATAAAAGAAGTTTTCGGATTAAAAAACTAAATATTAGTAATATAACTAGGAATACTACTAGTTTTAATAACCCTTATTTAGAATTTAAACTAAAAAAGAATAAGCGTATTATAGTAGTCTTAGATTAAGACTAAGCTAATTAAATTATAATTATAATTACGCTTTATACGATCTAGCTTTAGATTATATAAATTAAGAGAGTAATAATAACCGCTCGGGGTAAGGCTAGAGATAGACCGAACGAATTAATTAATTAAAACGATTTATGTTTTTTAATAAAAATACTTATTTCTTAATAAAAGGAGTTATATATTAAATAATAAATTACGAAACTAAGATAAAAAGTATTAAAATAGTATAAAATAGTTAAAAAAGCCTTTTATAAAATTCTTTATATTACTAAAACTAATATAATATATAAAAAAAAAGATTAAAAAGTTTAGCTAATTAATAACGCGCCCTCTAACGGATTAATACTTAATAACGATCCTTATTAAAAGCTTAAAAAACTTAAAGAGGTTAAAAATAAACTATAAAACTAATCGGGCTCTTATAAAAATATTATTATACCTAAGTTCTTAAATATAAAACTAAGCTCTAGATTAATAAATAACTAACTCTAAGCTATTTTTAAGGATTATAACTATTTTTTATTTTATAAATAAGATTTTTTTAAATAAATACTCTTTAATTAAGAAAAAGCGCTAATATAGGACTTTTTTAAATACGGCTATTTTAACTTTATAATTATATTATTATAATTAATTAAGACTATACTTTATAAAGCTTAGTAAGTAAAAAGTATCCCGATTTTAAAAGCTCTATTACTAAAAGTTTTTAAAATAATCCGAGAACGTATTACCTAGGGTATTATTAAAAAAAGCTATATTACGTATTAAAACCCCTAGTTCTTAATAATAAAAAAGGATAGCGGTCTTTAACTAATTAACTTAGTAGTTAAGGTTAACGTTATTATTTTTTTAAATACTTAGTAACTACCTAATATTAACGAGTTCTTAAAAGAATTTATTATAAATTAACTTATCTCTCTCTTAGATTTCTTTTCTAATTATAATTAGATCTTTTTAAATAAAAAGAGCTACGATTTAATAACTTTTTTAACTTTATTTAAACTATATAAATACTATACTCTCTTAATAAGAATAATAAATTTAGTAGTTTAATCTTATTAGATTATAACCCGTATTTTTTACGACTTAATTCTAAAATACTATAGTACTTTTATTAATAATATTATAATTAAATGCCCACGATCCCGTTATAATAATAAGTACCTAACTAATTATCCTAAGATTTAGCAATTTATTTACGAGTACTTTTAGAATATTAATTAAGTCTTAGTTAATATTAAACTAATTAGTTATACTATTTTTAAAATAAAGTCGTAATAGTACTAGCTATTTATAGTTATTATAAGCTATTTTTATAATATAAAAAGGAAATAGCCTAATTAAGCTAAAGTCCTTAAAATCTTTAAATAAATAAAATACTCGAACGTTTTAAAAATTAGATCGTTTCTTAGTATTATTACCTTTTATTATTACTAAATTAAGTAATTTTTTTTTATAATAGCCCTATTATACTCTTTATTTAATAAGAACTAATTTTTTAAATATGGAGCGCTATAAATCGAGGTTATAAAAACGCTTAAAAAAGTAATTACTATAGCCCCTATTTTAGTTTTATTAAACTATAGTACTAAGGCCGGACGGATTATTTTTATAATAAATATTAGTATTAAAAAATAAAGTAGTATGCTTAGTTAAATCGTTAATAATAAGCGTATTATTACTTAATATAAGAGCGGAATATAGCGTGGGCTAGAGCTTAATTATAACTTTAAAAAGTTCGAAATACGAGGCGTTTTAATAAGCCTAAAACGTCTTTATAATTATTTATTTAGGATTAACTTCTTATTAAAAACTAATACTTAAGTCTTAGTTATTTAAATTAATAGTATAATAAATAACTTATTATTAATAATAATAATATACTAGCTTTTTTAGATTAGACTTTTTAATTTTAAAATTAAGTATTTATTTATATATTCTGCCTTTACTAGCTACTCGGGCGGTTCTTAGTATTATTTATATAGTATTAATATATAGTATTAGTAAATACTTATACTATTTCGCTAGACTATTTTTTTAAATTTTCTAATTTTTTAACTTTCTCTTTTATAAAGTTTATAACTACGGATTATTAACGGTAATATTAGGCACCCGACGCTATTACTTTATAAGCCTGCGCACTTAGCTAAGTTAGCTACCCTTCTAAGTAATAGTAGCTTATAATAATATAGTATTAGAGATGCCCTCGTTGCCGTTATTAAGAATAATACTAACCTCTATAAGTACTAATATTTTTAACTTTAACTTATATATATACACATTCGTTACCTTATTACCTTTATTAAAGTCGAAAACGCTTCCCTTACTGTCTATCGTTATTACGCTATTACTATCGCTATTACTATCTAACCGTTTACTTTAAATATACTTTATTAAAATACTAAGACGCTACTAATAGCTCGTTAACCCTTAGGGCTTCTTTAATAGCTAGAAGTTCGATTTTATAAGTATTATACTAAAGGACCCCGAGCTATAAAAAGACCGCCTTAATAAATATTATATTTATAATATTAACTTATAAAAAATAGATAAATATATTATAATAAGCGTCGCTCTTATTAACGCTTTTTTAATATAATAAAATAATATAAATAAGTTTAAACCTAATAATATAATTAGGAGCTTAAAAAGAGTATAAATAAGCGTATTAAATAAGAATATTAATAAAGAGAGGTTATTATTAAATAAGATAAAGGGAAAAAGTAAGAAGTAGTATTTAGTTATTAAAAAAGTAATTAATATATTATAGTAGTAGGGTTATTAATATCTTAAGTTTAGTTAGTATTAATAGCTACTTAGTAATAGCTACGGCCGGCTATAGTTAGTTATAAAGTTTTATTAAAGTACGTAATAAAAATACTCGATATTAACCCTAATAGACTAGCTTACTCGTGAAGGTAAAGATGGCCCCTAATGAGGCGGACCGGACCCCAAAGGGATTAAAATTAAGTATATTAATAAAAAGAAAAATACTATAGTAAATAGCTTTTTAAAAAAAAACCCCTAGCTAATCTAACCTAGTTAAGGTAAAGCTTAATAAGAATATTAAGGACTTTATTAATATATAAGTTTTATAAATACGAGTTATAAAAAACTTTTTTATTATAGTATATAATTATAATAACGCTATTATTAATTAAATATAAAAAATAGATATTCTAACTAATATACTAATACTAAATAAATAATAGTCGGATCTTTTAAAATAAATTACTTATTTCTTTTTTATTTTAAAGAGGCTAGTTAGTATACTTTTTAATTAGTTTAGACGTTTTAAGTAGATAGTAATACGATTTATTATATAAGATAAACTTCTATTTTAATAAGGGATAAAGATTCGTTCTTAACTTATTTAAGTAATTAATAATAAGCGCTACTAAGTAGACCTAACTAATAAAGTATATAATAAGTCTAAGTATAAGGGACGAGAGGTTATATATTTTAATTTTATAAAATAATATTACTAATTAAGAATATATACTTAGACCTAGGAGCTAATTATAACTTATAAGGCTTATTAAAAAGCTAGATTATAATACTTTAATAACCCCTATATATTTATAATTCTAATTTATAAACCTTTTTTTAAGGTCTATTTAAACGTTTAGTATATAAGTAAATAAAAAGTTATTAAGGCGCGTTATAAATTTATAAAATACTTAAAAGCGCGGATTATAACGAACGTTATATTAAAAAATATTACGAAGTTTATTTAAGAAGATATAATTTATTCCTATAGGATCTACGGTACTTTAATTATTAACGGGGGACGAGAGAATATAGGCGCTATAACATCGCTGTTAATGATCCGTGGTTATGAACTTTATAAAAAGAAAAGTTAAAAAGGTAGAAAATCTAAAAAAAATAGTCTATCGAGACAGTGGGAGTATCTATTAATACTATGTATTAATACTATGTAAATAATACCGAGAACCGCCCGAGTAGCTAGCAAAAGTAAAATAAAAAAAAAATAAATAGGCGCTATAACGTAGCTTAATTAATAATATAGTACTTAGTAAAAGGTTATATTAGTTTATAACTTTTATACTAACGGGCTCCTTAAAAAGGGTTACTAACTTATTACGTATATACTTCGTATTTAGTTAGATTAAAAAAAAATATTAAACCTATACTTACTATAGCCTTTTTTATGAATAGAATAATTATTAAAGTATTATTAGGTTATATACCGTTCTATTTTATTTATAATTATTATATAATAATCCTAATTAAAAAAAAAACGGCGACTTAGAGGGTACTTAATTAAGAGAATATATATATAATAAATTAAAAAGTCTAAGCCTAATTATAAGCTTTTACCTCTTTAATAAATAACTAAAAAGTTATAGTTAATAAAATTACTTAATACCGAGCCTAAACCCGTAACTAGTTTAACTCCTCGTACTCTTTTTAATTAATAAAGTTATAAACTAGCAATCTAGTTCTCGTTTTTAATATTTAATAAAAAATCGATTTATTAAATTCTAAAAAACTCGATTATTATTAATAAGGACCTTTTTATATTTATTTAGTTACTCTAAATAGATCGTTATATTAACTAAAAACGCTTATCAATAAACTAATTATAAGGGCTATTTATATTAATAATTAACTTAAGAAGTTCTTAAAGTTTTTAAAAAGCCTCTACTTATTACTTAACGAGTCTAATTTTTATAATAACTTTATTTTTAACTTAGCTAACTTTCTATTTTTATAAAATAATATAATTAATATTATAATTCTATTTTTTAATTATAATAATAATATAATAAACTCTAGGGACGAGAATACTTAACCGCTTATTAAGTAAACCCGATTATAAGTAAAAGCCTTTTAAAAAGGGTAAATTACCCCTTATTATTACTAATCCTTAGTATAAGCTACGAGTTTTTATTTATTAAATATTATTTTATAAAAATATTACTAAATCTTATTAATTTTTTAGTTATTTCTTTACTTAAATCTACAATAAAAATATAAGAAAATAATAAAAAAAAAGAATTATTTTTTAATTATTATAATTAAAAACCCGACGACCTTACTTACTAACTATATAATTATATTAAGAAACCCTACCCCTTTTTTTAAATATCTAAGCCTAGTTCCCTATCTAATCGAGCCCGTTTAGTATCTAGCTTAGCCTATATAACCTCTTATTTTACTTATTTTATTTTAATATATTAATAACCCTTATAAATTATAAATATATAGTTTTTAATAAGGTATATTAAAGGGGCGTTTTTAAAAACGGAATTATACTTATCCTCCTCGGTCTTAATAATATTAATCTAGTTAAAAACTATATAAACTAAAGTCTTAACTCTCTTAATATTAATTAAGATTAAAAACGCTACCCTATTACTACTTATTATATAATAATAATAATAACTTTATTTAGAGTTAGCTCTGGACTAACTAATAGCTTACTAGTCGTTACTTTTCTTAAAGTAATATTTCTTATTTTTAAAATATAAATAATTATTATATTAATTATTAAAATAATCTAGAAAAGAAACGTACTCAAAATAGAAACTATTTTTTTAACTAGCTCCTTAGTATTAGAACTAATATACTTCTAAAGAAATTACGTATAATAATTATAAAGTATAGTATTTTAAACGTTATAAGCCTAGATAAGTAAAAAATTAATAATAGGGGTTTATTTACTTAATTACTAAAATAGAGGGCTAAAGTAATTAGCATAATCGTAACTAATAAAAACCTAATAGTTTTATAAAAATAATCTACTTATAATACCCGGATTATAAACGTACTTCTTAATAATATTCTAATTCGTAATTAATTACTAAAACTTCTAAGCTATTTCTTTTTTAATATATTTATTAACCTAAGGATTTATGATATAGAATTTAGTATAAAGCTTTTTAATTAATTTAAGAAGAGTTAATTAATTAGTAGTTTTAAGGATTTAAGAAGGAGGAACGTTAAATTAGAACGAGGATTAAAAAAATCGAATAGAGTAGTACTTATTATAGTCTACCTTTTACTAACTTTTTAGAACTTATAGTCCTAAGTTCTTTAAAAATAAACCTTTTTAAGAACAAAAAAAAAATATTACTAAGGCTAGATATTATAATAAGTAGTTTTAATAATTTAATATATATTATTAATAACTAAAATATTAAATATAATAAATAAGTAGATTATATTATTAAAAAAAAAGAGACTAAGTAAAAAAGAATAATTATAATTAAGAAGTTATCATTTAGAAAAAGAAATAAAAAAGAATAGAGGAATCGAGGGAGGGCCTTTATATACCCCCCCCCCCTTAGACCTAGAGTATTAAAAAAGAAAATACTATAGGCCTCTTAGTTAATTAATACTAAATTATAATTACTATATAAGAAAAAGAAAGAGTAAATTATAAAATCGGGGCCTTCTTATTATTTATAATATAGCGCCTTTTTTTTAATTAGTAAAGGCCGCCCTCGTAATTAGTATAAAAAGGTAGCTTCTTACTTAGCTACCTAACATTTCCTTCTTTTCTCTTTAACTATTTTTTTATAATTATTACTAATTAAACCTCTTTTAATTTTTACTTTTTAATTTATTATATAGATACTAACCTAGCTATTTATAATAGCCTTTTTACTTCTTATCTCCCCTTCTAAACTATATAATAAAAAGAATATAGCGCGAATTTAGGGCCCGATTATAATAAAAAACCTTAAAAATAATACTAAATACTAACTAAGAAAGTAGAATTTAAATAGATATATTATTTTTAATAAGACTAACCCTAGGACTATAATAAATACTAAGAACTTTTAGTTCGTTAATTTTAATACGAATTACTAATATAAAGCGTATACTAATTATTACCTAAACCTAGTACTTAAATAAACTAGTTTTTTTTAAATAATCCTAACCCCTCGTAAATTTAACTTTTTTAATTAGCTCGGTATAGGGGACGCACTTCCCTTTTTTAATTAGCGCCCCGAGGCTTTTAAAAGTCTAAAAAACTAAAAAACTTAGATAAGTTAGACCTATTATAAGGTAATAAAGATCCTAATTAATTATTATAATTTTTAAAAACGTTTATTATATAAAAACTAGATTTAAAAATATAAGATCGGATTTATAATAGAGGTTATAATACGAGACCTCGTTCTAGTACGTAATATAGTTATAATTAAAAAGGGATAAAAAAGTACTTTTAAATTAAATAAGACCCCTATCCTAAACCTTTAAACTTAAAAAACTATATAAAAAATTAAGATTTTAGTATACTTAGTAATCTTTTCTTTTTATATTAATAATCCGGGCTATTTTATAAAAATAATTATTAATTAATAAGATAGTATAGTTTATTAATACGATCCGAAGTAAACTCTTAGGTATTTAAAGAGGATATTTATTAATAATATCTAAGTATTAAAAACCTTTTATAACTAGATCGATACGCTTTTTTATATTCTATAACTAATTAATATAAGCGCTTATATAATCCTTATAGTATAATAGCTAAGTAAATAAGAATATAATTTATATATATTTAAATAGTTTTATAATATAGTCCGATATAGCTAGCTTAACTTAACTTATAATACGTATTAAATAATTTATAAATACCTTAGACTATTTAATAATAAGCTCTACGTAACTTAGATTTAATAAATTAGTTACGAGTTTTAATATAATAGTTATTACTTTTTTAATATAATAAAACCTCCCTTAAAAAGGTTTTTTAAAAAAATAATATATAATTAGGACTCTAAAAATAAGCCCTATACTAACTTAAATAACTCTAATTACGTTATAACTAACGCCCCTAAGGTATTAACTCCCTAAAAATCTAGTTTTTGCTTACCTAGCTTTAGATTTATTAACTAAGATTTAAGAATTTATAATTTACGTAATTATAATTATTATACTCTTATTAATCCTATATATTTTAAAAAAATAAATAAAATAGCTAAAAGCTTTAAGTAAGAACTTACTATTTTTAAAAAGTTATTTTTACTATTTTAATATTTAAAAATACTAAAGAGTATTCGAGGATCTATAATAAATAGCGACCTTAATCGGACTTTATAAATAATTAAATTAATAAAGGTTACTAACCGGTATTTAGATACTATTATTAATAATTAACTTATATACTTAATTAATACCTCTAAAACCCGTTAAGTTACGAAGTTTTTATTAAATATATTACTATTTAAGTCGTTATTACGCCTTAGCCTAGCTCTTAATAAAACTAGTCCGAGTAACTAGGGAGGTAGTCCTTTAAATACTTTAGTTAAGGGCAGGGATAGCCTTATTATAAAAACTCTAATTAAAGTATTAAAGGTTTAGTTAAAATAAGAGGCTATTAAATATACGCTCTCTAAGTATAATCGGGTTATATAAAAGAATAGTAAACGTTAGTATTAAGAACTAGTTAAGTTTTATTAAGATCTTTTATAATATTATAATATATATAAAAATAAAGCTAATATTAATAAGAATATAAGGGAAAAATAAGTTAATTAATACGATAACTTAATTATAAAAGTTATATATATAACTCTAGCTTATACTCTTTAAATATTATTATTAATAAAAAAAGCTAGGGAGAATTAAGCTAATAAAAGTTAAGATTAGGAAATTATTAAAGAGGAATAAAATAAGAACTAAGTAAAATTAATAAAAAAAGTAGTAAAAATAGAGGAAGTAAAAAAGGTAATAATAAAAAAAAAGGGTAAGTAAAGGGCTTAATATAATTAATTATATATAGTAATTAGGACTAATTTAAAATAATTTCTTTTTATAAAAGATTAGAGAAAAAGAAATTAAAAAACGATTAGAATAGAGTAGAGTAATTAGTCCTAGTAGTTCTTTTTTAAAACTAATTAAATATAAGGATTTATAAAAGAGCTAATTAGAGAAAAATATAAAAAAAAGGGCCCTAATTAGGGAGAGGAGCTCGGTAGTACGGATTTTTATTTTAAAAATATATATACTTTTTTAAGATCGAACTAGAGCTTTTTTAATAATTTATTTTCAAACGTAATAATATAAAATAATTAAGAACTTTACCCTTCTAATCTAGCTAATACTACCCTCTTTCTTTAGTTATAACTCCGTTAATTAAGGCCGTATTAACCTAATTAAAGGAGGTATTTTATATTACTTTTATAAGTATTAGTAGTTCTTTTAAAGTACCGTACTGCGAGAGTCCCTTATACCCTATACCTTTTTAATATATAAACTACTACCTCGATAAAAACCTATTCTCTTAGTATATAATTAGTAATTAGTAAGCTAGAACTCTCTAAAAATACTCGTTAATAAGATATAAGGGAATATATAAGGGGTCCCCTAACCCTTAATAAAAAGGAGTATATAATACGAGATCTAGCCGCCCACGCGGGCTAGTACTAAGAGGTCTTATATACGTTAAAATAAATATAGCTCGCCCTCTAAATAGCTAGAACTTAGAGGATTTTACGTAGTAGAAAGTCAGGAGTTTTAATTAGTAATTAGGTATAGAGCGCAATATACCTAGTTTTCCCTAATACGTAATACACGATACGGCCCTAGCGGATTACTCCATCAGAGGGAAATATTTTTATATATTTCTTAACTTTTATAATACACAAGAAGTTACTATAAATAGCTAAAATAATTAAAAATAATTAATTTAAACTATACTTAAAAAAGCTTAATATTTAAAAATAAATAATAAGTAGAACTTAGAGTGCGGCTTAGAGGCTTAAAAATAAATAAAACAGAACTTTTCTTAACCTAAAGGCTTAAACTTTTAAAATAACTTTATTTTATAAAGTATACGTATATAAAAATAAAACTTAGGCTTATATTTACTATTTAAATTCTTAATTTAAAAAGAACGAGATTATTAAAACTATAATATTAATAATAAAAAAACTAGTTATATATACTAAGAACTATGCTTTATTTCTTTATATATTCTACTTTTACTAGCTACTCGGGCGGTTCTTAGTATTATTTATATAGTATTAATACATAATATTAATAAATACTTATACTATTTCGCTAGACTATTTTTTTAAATTTTCTAACTTTTTAACTTTCCCTCTTATAAAGTTTATAACTACGGATTATTAATAGTAATATTAGGCGCCTAACGTTACTACCTTATAAGCCTGCGCACCTAGCTAAGTTAGCTACCCTTCTAAGTAATAATAGCTTATAATAGTATAGTATTAGAGATACCCTCGTTACTATTATTAAGAATAATACTAACCTCTATAAGTACTAATATCTACCCTTTAACTTTAACTCGTATATATATATATTCGTTACCTCGTTACCTTTATTAAAGTCGAAAACGCTACTTCCCTCGCTGTCTATTACTATTATATTATTGCTATTACTATTACTATCTAACCGTCTACCTACTCTTAAGTACACTTAATTAAAATACTAAGACGCTATTAATAGCTTATCGACCCTTAGGGCTTTTTTAATAATTAGAAGTTCGATCTTATAAGTATTATACTAAAGGACCCCGAGCTATAAAAAGACTACTTTAATAAATACTATATTTATAATATTAACTTATAAAAAATAAATAGATATATTATAATAAGCGTCGCCCTTATTAGTACTTTTTTAATATAATAAAGTAGTATAAATAAGCCTAGATTTAATAATATAATTAAGAGTTTAAAAAGAGTATAAATAAGCGTATTAAATAAGAATATTAATAAAAAGAGGTTATTATTAAATAAAATAAAGAGAGAAAATAAGGGGTAGTATTTAGTTATTAAAAAAGTAATTAATATACTATAGTAGTAAGGTTATTAATATTTTAAGTTTAGTTAGTATTAATAGCTACTTAGTAACGGCTACGGCCGGCTATAGTTAGTTATAAAGTTTTATTAAAGTACGTAATAAAAATACTTAATATTAACCCTAATAAACTAGCTTATTTATAAAGGCGAAGATAGCCCCTAATGAGGCGGACCGGACCCCAAAGGGGAACTACGCTTTATATATTTTAAGATTTTTAAAATTATAAATAATAGGGGTACTAAGGGGGGTAAGAAATAAAACGATTATTAAGTTAATAACTCAGGGTACGGGAGCGGGTAGTATAATAAGAGGTTAGTTATAAATAATTATAATAAATATAATTAATAATATCCCTTTAGGGTCCGGTCCGCCTTATTAAGGGCTATCTTTACCTTTATAAGTAAGCTAGTTTATTAGGGTTAATATTAAGTATCTTTATTACGTACTTTAATAAAACTTTATAATTAACTATAGCTAGCCGTAGCTATTACTAATTATTAATACTAACTAAACTTAAAATATTAATAACCCCGCTGCCGTAGTATATTAATCGCCTTTTAAATAGCTAAAAACTACCCCCTATTTTTTACTTTTTTTAATAACGCTAGATTTTTCTTTTAATCCTTCTTAATTTACTCTTACGTAGCGATTTTAAGATATTAATAATACTTAAGAGTTAGTTAGGTATTTCAAGGTTATTATATTATATAAACTAGGCGCTAATTATAGTAATAGCTATGTTAATATTTTTAATTTTTAAGTTAATAATATCTAATCCGTATTTTTTAAAACGATCGTACTATAGTTCGGGGTCCTCTAGTATAATACTTATAAGATCGAACTTCTAGCCCTTAAGGTATCCCTATAGATCGATGAGTTAGTATTTTAGTATTTTAATAGTATATATTTAAAATAGACGATTCGATAGCGATAGTAATAGGGTAATAGTAATAAACGGCGAGGGAAGTAGCGTTTTTTGACTTTAATAAAAGAAATAAAGTAACGAATATATATACGTATATAAGTTAAAGTTAAGAGTACTAGGGTAGACATTACAAGGTCGATATTATTTTTAATAATAGTAATAAGGGTATTTCTAATACTATTATTATAAGCTATAGTTATTTAAAAGGGTAGGGAACTTAGCTAGGTACGCGGGCTTATAAAGTAGTAATATTAGGTACTTAATATCGCTATTAATAATCCGTAATTATAAACTTTATAAGAGGGAAAGTTAAAAAGGTAGAAAATCTAAAAAAATAGTTTATTAAGATAGTAGGAGTATTTATTAATACTATATATTAATACTATATAAATAATACTAAGAACCGCCCGAGTAACTAGTAAAGGCAGAACATAAAATTAAATAATTAATAATATAAGTATACTTAAGAGAGGGGGCTAGGGGCGCTTAAAAAAGAAGTTATTTATTTAAAAACGGATATAATCCTCGTATATCTTAGTATTCGCTTTTGTTTAATAAATAATATTACGGAGCTTAGTAATATTTTATTAAAACTATTATTAAGAGTGCGCTTTTTAATAATAAAAAAGGATAATATATTTATAAAAGCGGGAGTACTATTTATAATAACCTTAGTAAGGACCTAGGCTATTAATTATAAAATAATTAGTATATTAATATACTCTTTAGCTAAATAATCATTAAAATAATATATATATAAATTATTATTTTTTATAAAATAATAACTACTATCTTTATAGTTAGTATACTCGAGGGTTATTTAAAAATAAGGTTTATATTAAATATTCCGTTTTTTAAGAACCTATTTTCTAAGCTTTTTAAAGATTAAATATATATTAAATAAGCTTAGAATATTAAAAAGAACTATACTTATTATAAGAAGTATTTTTATTTCTTAGTATTTTTTTTTACTTTTATTACTTTTTTTTAAAAAAAAGCTAGCCTTATTCTTTTTAGAGTTTAGAATAATATTAAATATAAACTCTTAAAATAATAATATATAATATACTTTCTTTAAAAAGTTTAATATTTAAACTAAACTCTTTTTTATTTTTAAGCTCTAAAAAAAGAATTAGTAAAAGCTTATTAAAGCTTTTATTATTATTATTTACTTTATTATTACCCTTATTAGTATTATTAATAAGAACCTCGAACTTAATAAAGTTTATAACGTTTTAATTAATAGTTTTATTATTTTCTTAACTGGGGAGGGAAAGCTTAGTAACTAGGCCTTAATAAGTAAATAAAAAAGTATAGGGGGGGGTAATAATTACGAGGGGCTCGTTAGTATTATTACTTATTTAAACTCTTAATAAACTATATAATCCATATATAAGAAGTATTATAAAAATTATATAAAACTTATTTTTATTTATAAATATATTAAATATTTATATTTAAAATAGAATTAGTAAATAATTTAATAATATAAGTACGTATATATAATAAACGGGGGTACGTATAGTAATTATAAGAGGTTAAAAAAAATAATAACTAAGTAATATTATAAGAATTTAAATATATACGAGGTAGCTAAGTAGCCTTATTTTTTATAATTTATTTTTTTTCATTCTACTTTTACTAGCTACTCGGGCAGTTCTTAGTATTATTTATATAGTATTAATATATAGTATTAATAAATACTCCCACTATCTCAATAGACTATTTTTTTTAGATTTTCTACTTTTTTAACTTTTCTTTTTATAAAGTTCATAACCATAGATTATTAATAGTAATATTAAGCGCCTAACGCTACTACCTTATAAGCCGCCCACTTGGCTAAGTTTGCCGCCCTCTAGGTGACTATAGCTCACAACGGTAGCATCGGAGATACCCTCGTCGCTGTTGTTAAGAATAATGTCGACCTCTGCAAGCACGATGTCTGCCCTGGCGCTTTCAACTTCAACTCGCACACGCACACATATTCGTTACCGTCGTTAGTGACGGGATGAGCTATGTCGATAGTCGGTGATGGCTGCGGCCGGCTGTAGTTAGTTATGAAGTTTTGTTAAAGTACGTAATAAAGACACTCGATATTGACCCTAATAGACCAGCTTGCCCGTAAAGGCGAAGATGGCCCCCAATGAGGCGGACCGGACCCCAAAGGGATTTTTCATAATTTATATACTAAAAATAATAAAATACGTACTATTCTAAATTAGAATTTTATTTATTTTAAATAAAAAGATATATTTATAATAAACGTAGTTTAAAAAACGCGTATCTCTTATACTTATTTCTTTTATTTAGATTCGACTTAATTAGGCCTTATATAATAGTTTTTTTCTAGCTTTATAAGTATAAAAGATCGACCTTAACGGGATTACACTTTTAAAAAAAATTATATAATATGGTACACTTTTTAACTATATAATACGCGCAATATATCCTAAGTATACGCTTAACGTAATATAATAATTTCAATACGAAAACCGCTATTTAATTTAGGATAAGTAAGCTACCCTATAGTAGCGCTAGTTAGAAAAGTCGATAGTAGAGGTTAGCTATAATAGTTAGCTATAATAGTTAGCTATAATAGTTAGCTATAATAGTTAGCTATAATAGTCGGCCGTAATAATTAGGGGCAGCCCTTAATTATAAAGGTTCTAAACTTTAATAATAATATAGAAGTTTTTAGAAAAAGGGCTAAATAGGCTAATATTTACTATTTAGAGCTCGTAAAAATTCTTTTTATCCTTATCGCTTTTAATATTACTTAAAGCTACTCTCTATTTAAACTAAATAAGTTTACTAAATAAATTTACTAAACAAACTTACTAAATAAACTTACTAAATAAACTTATTAATATATAAACTACTACCTAGATAACTAGTTAGATAACTAGTTAAGAGGTTAGCTAATTAAAATACTACTTTAATAAGAACCTACTTTAAAAATACTTATTAATAAGTCTACTCCTCTTAAGCTAGGTACCCTCTTCGACTAGCTCAATACTATAACTATTATAACTAATATAAGTACGCTTAAAAAGTAGTAAAGTACTTTTTAGTAGTACGGAATTTAGCTAAGTAATATTATAAATACTATAAATAACCGGGCTAGTATAAATATTAAAATTTAGTATATTAATACTAGCCTAGTTATAATAGTTATAATAAGTAGGCTAGAAGTATATAAGATTAGGGTAATAAGTAAGTACCTTAAATAGCTCCTATAGGGCCCCCTAGGTAATAATAATACTTATATAAAAAAAGAGATAATAATAAACCTAGCTATTTATATAGGCTAATATTAAGAGGTCCTATGTATATTAAAGTAAGTAAAGCTCGCCTTATAAACGGGTAGTAAAAGGTTAGGAGTTTTAGTTAGTAGTTAAGTATAGAGCGTAATATACTTAGTTTTCCTTAATACGTAATACACGGTACGGCCCCGGCGGATTGCTCTGTTGGGGGGTAATTAGGCCTTATAAAAGTATTTAAAGATTTTATTTTAAGTATAATAGCTTTCTAATAGTAATAATTAGGGGGTATATTATATAATAGGGATAGTAACTATATTTTATAAAGTACCTATTATATACTAAATTACGTACTTATTTTAGATACGATACATATAGACCTTTTCCTTTTATTTATTTCTATTTTTATAAGTTAAGCTACTTTTACTATACTCTATATGCCTATTATTGCGTGCTATAGCTCGTGACAGTAATTGAACTTTATAAATCGCCGAATTTTGTATGAGCCGAGAAAGAAGAGTCGATTAAGCGCTATTAACCGAAGGCACTTCGAAGCTTATGCCTTGTTCGTAACTCTGCTCATCTCCTTTCGTGCCTGATGCTAGGACTTGACTCAGCTCAGTCGGAAACACTCGTAGCCACCTCGAAACTAACCGCGTTTAGGACCGGTTTGCCGCTCTGCACGCAACAACGGGAGAAGTCTCTGTTAGGTCGAAGTTATCGTCACCTAATCGGTTCAGGCCCTCTGCAGATTCTTTATTGGGCCGTAGCATACCCTTATTGACTAATTTTGTCAGCCGACGCTGCGCAGTAGTCAGTATCAACAGAATGAGGATATCTATATAGGCTTGTAGCAAGCGTGGACTGGGATGCACGGTTGAGGATGGACACTACTCATGGTGACTAGCTTTGAGTAGACCATCACCGATTGCACTGATCCCATCGACCCTTGCACATGGAAAACCTCACGGGTGTAGTTGTTCCCATCTAGTGTCCGGTGCGTCCGTGGCTTTGCAATCTGGCTATTGTATCGACAGCGCGGATGGCTGAATTCCTTGCAGCAGCTTACTTAAGCAGGCAATCAGGAGAAAATGCCGGAGTCTCTAACGTCTTTAAGAAGATTCAGAAGACTCAGGTCATGCATTGGTGGCGTTGTCTTGCTCCGATGAAAGTGATCAATTTCCTTCGTTTACTCTTAAAAGGTCGAGACGGGGTGCTGGAGATAATACACGGGAAATGTATCCGTATTCCATTGAGGTTTTCCCGGGTCTCGACCCATGCATCTCGTATCCTTTCAAGAATCCCCGCCTCTAAACCCGGGGAGTTTCCATTTACGTGCAATTGTGATTGGTACAGAGGCAATGATTCCCGCCCTCAAAAGGGGAAACCCCTTGACTTTCGAGTTTGATCATTATTACGGAGTACACTAGTGTAGATTAAATGCAGTCGATGTGGGGCATTCGGATTCCGGATTCAATGGAGAAGCCTAACTTTAACGAGAGCTGATGCGTGGAAGTCTGGTCGGGAAAATGTCAAGCATTATGCTTAATTGTAAGACCACACGTGGATTTCCAACTACCTAATGGACGTCGGACGGAATAGAGTTCATGAGGCTGATTGACTACTACTACTGCATGGCTGCAGAGCATCAAGATCGTTCAATCTGTTTTTCCAACCCAGCTAAGATGCCGATGGTGCTGGGAATTCCGAGAGTTGCGCACAAAGTCAGCCCTATCAAGTACAGAGACGATTATCAGCATCAATTCGTGCGTCGGAACCTGTATCGCAGAGGCCATCCACTTTTCCAAAATCTTACAAATACATTGCAACATTTCCGATGGATATTACTACCACAACTGGGCATAGAGAGCGAAATAATGTACATGTACGAATGGGCGTTGATAGTAAGTCTTGGTCTGCTTGGGCCAAGCGGATCGTGCAATGAAGAGGAAACCATGTTGACGCCAAGAGCCTGGAATCGCTCGACCGCCGAGTTCCATCCAAATTCGGCCATGGAGCTGCCAAGATGGGACTCCATGCCGGCACGCTTGGTTTATGTAACGTGACTAAAAAGCAATGACCAGGGAACTACCAGGTTTGTGGATGTCAGTCCCGCAAATTCTAATCATCTGTTTCACCATTACTCGTTTTCGATGGGGTTGAAACTGCTCTCCGCCCCTTCTGAGTCGTCTATTGACTGTTTTTCTGCCCTTCTCCCCTCTAATTGGAGTCCAGACAGCTGAGTCCTGGCAGTCGTCTGTTTTCTTGGTCGGATGATCGACCCGAAAACACAGAACATCCTCTGTGCCCGTTAGTGTAAACATCGGATCTTGGGGACAGTTTGGACGACCCCAAGATCCGCGGGTAAATGTAACACAAAGCCGTCCACGAGCTAGTCTTGAGCCCTTCAAATTATGCCAACAACACCTCACGGCAGATACCTCAGCCTTTTAGGGATACCGAACGTCCCCTTGGCACCTCATGCATGTTTGCCCTTCCCCGGATTTCTCAAGTCTTGTGTGCTCTATTCAGAACCCGTATGTCACACCAGAATTGCTCACTCAGGCTTGGCGCTATTTATCTCCGGCCAGCCATTCGAGAAAGGAAGGACTTCCAGTAAGCCCCTCTTTACACCGTAGGATTTGTTCCCCAACTTGGACACCCAACGCCACCCTTGAAGCGGTCCTTAATCTTCCATCGTCACTCAGTCCCCGCTGACTTATTCTCCCGCCAATGAATTTAGGCGGAACAACCGCATTTGATTCTGACTACGGAGGCCTTAGTGCTCCGAGGACACAAGGAAAAGCAAATGGGAACGTTGAAAGTCTTGGCCATGCCCGCCAACACGGCAGATACACGAATTAGCAATCAATTCGACATTCTCAGTAAATAGGTGGAGTCTTGGAATTCTCGGTTGGATTGATACGATGATGACTTACTAACGGAGTTTGGTGTTGATGTTTGTGTATATCTTCGGATGCTTCCCGTCTAAACTTTCCTCCTATGTCCATCAATTTTCAGCTTCACAAGGTCCTTGGTACCAACTTCATTGTCTTGTCATTCGTTCTTGATCCAAATTCGCTTCTTTCTCTTAGTACATTGTCAATTTTCTCTCTTTCTCATCCATCGCCATGCGCTTCTCTACCACATCTGCCGCCGTTGTGGCGCTTGCGGCCTCTTCCCAAGCTATGAACATCTCAACTACTTCCGACCTTGACGGATCTGTGTGGCAGGCCCTCGCTCCCGTTCAGGCCCGAACTTTTGAGGATATGCCCCGTAACCGTCCTATCAAGAGACAATCCGGCTGGAGCCCTCCCTCCAACATCGTCACTCCCCTCAAAGAGGTCTGGGATCACTGCAAGAGCACCTACTCTAATTTCTTCGGCTTCAAGAACTACGGTTGGGATCAAGTCATCGCCACCAAGGGCACCATCAACGTTTGTGTCCGCTGGGAATCAAGTGCTTCTGTCACAGAGGCTCAGCGCACTCAAGTCGCCAAGGCCCTCAACACTGCCCACCAAGGCTGGTACAAGTGGCTTTATGGCTATGATAACTTCCCCTACACCGACATTAAGGTCAACGTTGTCGGTTGGGCCGTTCGTGACAAAAGCCTTCTTCAGGGTTCTACATCTGGCATCCAGGTCTACACTGACAAGGACGCCGAAGGGATCCCCCAGTGCGCTGAGTCTTGCGGTCGTTTCTTCAACCAGAACGGCGACTACAGCAAGTGCGCGGCTGGTGCTGACCGGCACTACGACCAGTCTCTCTGGCTCACTGATGGCATGAACGGTGGTGCTGGCGGCGACTGGGGTCAGCGTATTGGTCGCGAGTACTTCATGGGCGCCCTTGACTCTGCCAGTGCCCACATCCTCCAGCACGAAATTGGACACACCTATGGCCTTGATGACTGTGAGTTTGATTATTTGCCATGACTTTCCTTGCAACTACTTTGCTGACAAACCTCTTTTTCCAGTCTACGGTACGTGATGACACATACAACTCAGCTTGCCGACATGAGACCATAACATACACACGATCGTCCGTGTCAATGCTGACCCTAATATAGACTGGACCCCGACGGGTGTCACCAGCTTCATTATGCTCGCTGGATCTGCCGCTCAGATCACCGACTTCGACGGATGGATGCTCCGCAACTGGTGGTACGAGCTCTCCCGTGAACGTGGATGGCAGTCCGGCACCTCGAGCTCTGGTTCCTCCGGCTCTGCTGCCCCCGCGAGCACTGCGTCCGCCAAGCCCACCGCCAAGGCACTGAGCACTGCTCCCGCTGCCGCTGCCGCCACCACTGCCGCGGCCGTCCCGACTCAACCAGCTAACTCCGGAGCAACCGTTGGCGCTTGGGCTCAGTGCGGTGGTTCTGGTTACAAGGGCGCAACAGCGTGCGTTTCCGGCTTCCAGTGTGTCAAGACCAACGAGTGGTATTCCCAGTGCCTTTCTGCATGAATCTGATACATACATCCTTGGCGTGTTCGAACTGCATGCCCACCCTACATCAAAGGTCCCATAGCTCCTTGTTGGCTAAATGCTTGGACACATGCAGTTAACCTTTTCAAATTCCCAAGAGGACTTCTTGTCTATAGGCATTTTTCGACCCCTGAGGTCCCATTTTCTTCTGTACATACATGTATATAATCAACACCATATCACTGTCTTACTGAGCCCATGTGTCTTTCTTCTCACACTTCCACGTGATACTTCAACCATGACTACTTGTATGGAACCACTATCAAATCTCCAGGTCAGGCTAGGTCTCAGCCCGGTCACTGTATGGGAATCAAGCATTGCGGTAGTTTTTACCGATGATCCAACGAGTGCGAGTAAACAATACCCCCGGCCAAAGCAGCCGCTTGCTGGTCTTTGGCGCTACTCTTGAGGTTGACGTCTGATGCTTGAAGTTGAAGGCGATTCTGCGATTGTATCCTCGGCAACATCTACACAGATATGAAACCACTGTTAGATGCTCTGACGATATGCAAGGTAGCCGGACGAGACGTGCTGTTTGCTTGCGGGAATAGTAGCTCAAATTACGTCAGAGTAAGGTATTGGAGATAATTAGGATGCAACTCAGATAACTTATAAGACATGTAAGAACGCGCACATAGCTGCTGTTTCGCTCAGTATCACTCTGCTATGTGTGAGATGAGGTTGATGTCCAGGATTATGACTAACAATATCATACTTGGTGTACAAACACGGAATCGTAATTGCCAGCCAGCAATTAGGCCTTATTTACTACAATACTATTATCCCAGACAAAGCGCGAGGGATCTCGCCCGGGCTGACCTTGACCGGCCCATGAAGTTTACAATACCCAAAGTTGACTGGAGCAAGCCGAAGACAATCTATAGGTTTCCCTCTTACAGGGGAATTAGTTCGAACCGTGGGTTAATAAAGAGATTAATTTAACTATATAAATTTTTACGTACTATAAAAAGGAGGTTCTAACTATAGGTTAGGCTAACTATGATAATCCTAAATAGGGCCCCTAATTAGCCCCTATATTAATTAACTATATACTACGGTCGAATTAGATTTCTAATCTAATACTAACTTTCTCTTTTTTTTTATTAATTTAATTATTATAGTTAGAGATATAATTCGACCTCGGGCCCGTTTATTAAGTCGTCTCCTTTTTCCCCTTTTTTTTATTTTTTTTATATAACCTATTCTTTTATTTATATATTAACTTTTTTATTACTTACGAATTACTCTAACCCCTTATTAAGTATTATTTTTATAAAAACGTTAGTAAAGTTATTATTATTATTAATCTAACGGATCTCGAGGATTTTACGCCTTTTATATAATTACCTAAGGGCTATAATATCGATTATAAACTTCTTTTCTTTTATAGTTCCTAATTTAATAAGATATTCGTATAGTAAATAAGAATCTATATAAACGACTATTAGGATTAGTAAAAAGCTAAGCTAATTAGTAATTCTCCTTAGCGTTATTAAAATTATATAAGCGAGGTTAACGCTATTAACTATACTATAAACTTCTAATACTAATATACTTCTTATTACCTACTTACTTTTAGTTAACGAATAGTAAATTATATTATTATATATTATAAATTCGCTCTCGCTTATACTCTCGTTAGTAAAAATAATAATATATCTTAATTATAAAATAAGGTCCTTATTATTTATAAATAAGCTATTTATAAATACGTAAAACTTACTAACTACGAGGTTAATTAAGTAATAAATAAGACCTCGATTAAGATTTGAGTATTACTACTTAAGCCGCTTATTAAGTACCTCAACGTCTTATTTATTTAGTTCTATAGCCTACGCTACTTTAACGTAGTTAAAAGTCGCTTTAAACTAGTATATACTTATAATATATACCCCTTATATAAGCTTAGCCTTATATTACTTTTTAATATTAATTACGTTTAGATTAATAAGGCTAATTTTCTTATTTTACCCCTTTTATTAAAAAATAACGGTTTCCCCCTCGATTATAAAAATCCTATTATTAAATACTAATAAGTTATTTATTATAAAGACCTCTTTTAGCTTCGTTATAAAGCCCGCTTTCTAAAGCTCCTTATCCTCCTTTTTTATAAAATTAATATTAAATAAGCCTAATATATCGTTAGTTTATATTTTAATAATCCTAAATTAGTTACTTACGTACTTAGAAATTAGTAAGTACGGGTTATATATAAATATAACTATTAATAATTAATTAATATAAAAATTATAATATATAGCTTACTAATAAGTGCCCGATTCTACGAGCCTATATAATAGCTTAAGCACTTTAATAATTATACTTTCTAAGTACTTACTAGCTATTTCTTTTAGTAAATAGGCTAGGATTTTCTTTATAAGCCCTATAGCTAATTAGGTATATACTTAAATAATATCATAGCTCTAAATCTTATATCCCTTCTTTCGTAGCGATATTATTAATACTATTATTAATTATTAACTATAGCGCTATACTATAGGCGATTATATAAGTAGCATCGCTTTTTTAATATCGCCGTATTCCTAAATTACGTATTTAGACTTCTCGTATAGCTAGGGTATTCCTTTTTTTTTTTAATTTTATAAACGATTTATAATTTAAATATACGGAGGTTTATATACTTCTCTAAGTTATAAAAAATAAATTAATAAACCCCTTAATTATAAAGAGTATTTACTTTAATTAGATCTAATTCTTTATATAGCTTTTTAATAATTATAATTACGCCTTTTTTACGTAATTTAACTACTAATTTAAAGTCGGCTTTCTCTTTTACTATATAAAAAGTATTAATTACCTCGTTGCTAGTAATAAATTACCGCGTTAGTACTTACTATCGTGGTTTTCTATAACGTCTCGCTAGTAGTATTAGTACCCTTTTAATAATTTCCTCTTTCTCGTTATTTATTAGTACTACTACGACGATTTCGTTAAAAATAATTTCCTATACCTCTACCGCGGGTTATATAGTTTCCCTTAGCTCTTTTTTTTTTTATAAGTTAAAAATTACCTCGCTTAGATCTATATAATATAGTCTTATTATTATAATTAATACCTCAAGGGGTTAGTTACGATCCCTTATAACTACGTAAAATCGCTCGTTAATAAAGATTAATTTATATAGCCTAGCTTATTATTAAGTACTTTTATACTATACTTATATATCCGAATTTAGTAATATATTTAAATTACCCCCTATATCGGGCCTATTATACATAGTAATTATCTTATTAACTTACCTTTTTATACTTACTTCGCGTAATACCCGTATTACTTTTTTAACTACTTAGGCTCGTTAGTTTATATTTAATAATAATAACGAAGCTAAGGTCGTTCTTAAATATACCCTAAATATAAGAAGTATTAATATAAGCCCGTTAGGCCCTATAGTATCGTTATAGTATTTAAGTACTATTTAGAGGTATTTATTATTAATAAAATCTTAATTTTCTTTTTTAATAATTCTAAATACCCTTTTTAGCTATTAATATACCCTTTCTACTTTTCTAATACTATAGTACGCTTTAATAGGCACAACTTTTAGCTATATACTATAGGCCGTCGTATTTTCTCTAAATTCTATTAATTTAAAACTAGTACTAGCGTCGGTTCTAATACTATTTAGTAGTCCTTAGTATATATTAATTTAGCTTTTTTATAGGGCTACCTATACCGTCTTTATTTATAAATCCCGGAGGAACTACCCTATTTAAAAAGATATAGCTACGTTAATTACGTATAGGACTAGCTAATTATTTAAATAGAAGATATTAATAATAATTTCCTAATTAAAGTTAAGCTTATTACGTAATTTAAATTTAAACCTACGTAGGTTCTGTATATTTATTTAGTATTAGTAATATACTTTCGTTAACTACTCCAGCACCCCTATTTCGATATTATTATTACCTAATCGCTTTAAGAAGTTATATAACCTCGTAATTAATAAGTAGCTAAACCTCTAGTATAGTTATTAAAACTTATTTTTTATTAAATAATAAATCGACTTCGAGTCGTTATTAAGCCTTATAAACGCGTACCCCTATCGTTATTTAACTATTTCGAAGTACTTATTACTAGAGATTCTATTCCTCGTATTATTAAATATAATACTTAGTTAATCTATATTTTTTAGATATAATAAAAATAGGGTATTAATAAGTAAAATATAGAAAGTTATTGTTCTAAAGTACGTCTCTACTTCTACTATACCTAGGGTAACGATTTCCTTACTTAGGCCGAAGCTAATCCTTATAATACCCGCTATTAACGTATTAAATATTACTAGTATAATTTTTTATAGTACTTAGAATTACCCTCTTCCTCTTATTAACTATTACAATACCCTAGTATCTAAGATAATCCTTTAAAAAGTTTCTAAGCTATACTTTTTACTTATATAAAATACTTATACGAGCTTAGTATTTAAATAATTTAAGTAATATAAAAAAGACCCCCCTAGTTACTATTATAATTACTTAGTACTTAATTTCTCTTTAGGTATTAAGAGAAGTAAATCTAGTATTATTAAATTCGGCGGGCCGGATTATAATTTACCCCCTTTACCCCTCTCTATACCCGTTATTTAAATAACTTTCCCTTACTATTTATAAATAAAAACCTATTTATTAAAAACTTTTACTACCTTTTACTCGTTTATTTTTATATATCCTCTGGAGGCTAACGGAGTAAAAAAAGAGTAGTTAATATTATTAACTTTATTATAATTTAATTCGTTAATATAAGGGGTAAGATTTTCCTTATCTTCCGAATCTCCTAGCGAATACTTTAGGCTATTAATTTAGTTACCTATACTAAGTTCTATACCCCCGGATATACCCTTATATATTATAAAGAATTAGTTAAATCGATTAGGGCTAGTTTTACTTTTCATTACCCTTAACTTTCTATACTACTCGTACGATTTAGTACGTTCTTTTTTAGAGTAGTTACTTAATTAATATTTATCCTTTTTATAAATAAAATACTACTTCTTTTATTACCCTATTTATAAATTAAATCTCTACTTATTTAACGAATTTAGGCCTCCTTATTAATAATTACTATACCTAGCTTTTTTCCCTTTTTTATTATATATATAATTAACTTAGTATTATTAATAAGAGCTATTATATACTTAGAGATAGATTTAGCGCGGTATTCTTATTTTAATATTAAAATTAGATCTTAGCCTCGAGTAGAGTGTCTCGTAATCTTTAAGTACTTAGTATAGGGTTATTTTTATTTTTAATACGTGTTAAACTATAGTATAAAGATATCCGACTTTTTACTTATTAATCCTCTTATTTAGCTAGGTTTTTACTAGTTTATTAATTCGATTAATAAGCTTTTTTAAAATTTCTATTTATAATTTATTTTTTATTATCCTAACTATAGATATAAAAAAAATTACTTATAGCTCGAATAAGAGCTCTAGATTCTTATTATAGGTCTCGAAGTAGCTTTAGATTATATTAATAATACTAAGAAAGTCGTTTCGATTAAGATTATATATTACTTCGTAATAATAATTAGAGGCTTTGTTTATTAGTACGATATTAATTACTAAATAGTACTAGTATTCCCTAATTCTAACCTTTTTATAATAATCGTAAAATATTATTAAGGTTTTTTATAAAACCTTATACTTCCCCTTAGAGTATAATTTCTCTTTTAAAAAGATCTTTTTAAGGTCTATAAATTACCTCGTATTTATTATTAATTTCTTAGTATTTATATACGATCTTTGCGTCGCTACGTATTATTAATAACTTTAGGTTATTTATCTCTTTTTTTATTAGCTAATTAGTACCGAATTTTAGATTAGTAATAGCGACGAGCTATAGATCGAAATAGGTAGAATTATCGATTATCGTATTTCTAGTACTATATTTTACCTCTATATATCCTTTTATAATAATAGATTACTATTAGTAATTATAAGGAGGAAATCTATATCGTTTACCCTTTTTTTAAATTTATTAAAACGATTATATACCCTATTAATTTATACTTAGTTCTATAATATAAATTCCTTTTTTATAATCGTTATTACTAGGATTTTATATAGCTCTCGTAATTATAATTATATTAATAATACCCCTTATTTATAAAAAAATCTATTAATTACTTTCGTAATTCCTAGGCTTACGCTCGTAAACTATTTATTTAGTTAGTAACTAAGGTCGTTTACGATCTTATAAAACAGAGGTTACCCCTATAGCCCCTTTTTTTTATAAACCTTAGTTAAATAGATTAATATTATATTAATTTACTTACTATTAAGCTAATTTACGATCTTATATATTTACGTACTTTAATAATCTAAGTTAATATTTACTTATTTATAAAGGATTAGGATTCTATTTAGGATCGGGTTTCTTTTTTTTTTTTTTATACTAACTCACTAGGGGTCGTACTCTAGCCTATACCCGTTTTAATAATTATTAATATATTTAATCTTAATAAAAATATATTTAATCTACGTATTAGCTATAATAAGCCCGTGCTTTTACTACTTAATGAATTTATTAAAGTCTAAGAGATTCCTACTTCCTCTTACTATCTCGTTACTACTCTCGTTTTTACTATCTTTAGTAATTACTACTACTTTTCTAAATTACTAACTATTGTACTTATTAAAACCTCCTTTTTATTTAAAATAAAAAAGTAGGTTTTAATAGCCTCTTTTTCTTAATAATAATAATAAACGTTTATATTATTATAAAAAGATATAGTAATTAGTTTCGTAATCTTTACTAATTATTAATTTCCGTTATTTTATATACTTCTAGCCTCCTAAGCCTCGTACTCTCTATAACCTCTAAATAGCTTCTTTCCTTAACCTACCTCCTCTAGAGTAGTATTTTATAAAAATAATTAAATATAAATACTAAGTAGCTTATAGAGGAGCCGTATAAGCTATTAAGTACGGTTAGTAAAGTTAAGCCCCCCCTTTTTTTATAAAATCGCAGGCCTTAAGGACTTATTAAAAATACCTACTGCGATTTTTACTCGTACTTAGTAAAGTTAAATACCTTAGAAATCTTTTCTTTTATAACCTCTTAGTACCCTATTTTATAGTTTTCTAAGTAGTATTTTTCGTAAGTTAATTACGCTAATCTAGTAATTATTACTCGCTAGTAATTTCTTTTACTAATTTAGCTAGTTAATTTCTAATTACGGGCCGGCCGTAATAAAATTATTTAATAAAAAAGCTACTTAAAGCAACGGCAAAATACTAGTTACTTAAGCAGTTCTATTAATTAATATAGTTTAATATAGTAAACGTTAACCTCTTGTAAGTAGTAAAGGTTTATAATTACTTAATTCTATATAGTATTTAAAAATCGCCTCCTTTTTTATCTACTTTTATAAGGTTATTTAGTACAAATCTCTTATCCTATATAATATTAAAAAGTCGTTTTTTTTATATAATAAGATACTTTATTAATCTATAATAATAGAATTTAATTACTAATTAGTATAAGTTTCCCTCTTATAAAGGAATTAGTTCGAACTGTGGGTTAATAAAGAGATTAATTTAACTATATGAATTTCTGCGTACTATAAAAAGGAGGTTCTAACCGCAGGTTAGGCTAGCTACGATAATCCTAAATAGGGCCCCTAATTGGCCCCTGCGTCGATCGACTGTATGCCGCGGTCGAATTGGACTTCCGATCCGACACAATCAGATCTCCACAGTCAAAGATCGATATCGAATTTATGAAACAGTCACGGAGAGTTTGCTGTCTTGTGGACAGCAATACCCGTGCATCCCTTCAACAGACTTTAAATCCACACGACGCGGCACTTCACGACAGCTGGCGTAGGTCGGCATGGAGCCCGAGGCGTTCTCGTAGCAGGATCGTTGTAGTGTGGTTCCGATGTAAGTCTCCTGTCGAGTGCCGAATCCGAATGGCGTCAGTACATTGCTAGTTGGGGCGGTAACGAATCACCTAACATTTTGCGTTGTTTCGTATTAATACCGTATCGTTTTTCGCCGATGCACTCAATTGGAATTCAAAGAGGGATCAGCGTTGGTATAAAATGGAAGACTATGTAATGACGGCATCCAGCACTCGACGGGACGTTGCTAAGCAAGAACGCTTGAAGTAAACGAATATCTCAGCGGAGGTCACAAATCTCTTGGCTTAAGAAGCTCATGCGCCTGGACTCTGGATGCGGCTTAAGACGGTGTTAATGGCACGTCGTGTGGTATCCTCCTTGACTTGGAACAGGCTCCATCGCGGCCTCGGCCCACTTGAGAAACTTCCGACCGGTGACTCGCGACTGAAGCCAGAAGCACCAAGCTGGATTGATGGAAGCGTGGAGCATTCCTACTTGCATTTGAAACCATAAACAGCGGAGGCCGAGAAGGTGAGGCTCAAATGCCAGTCGCGAAGCCGTTCTTGCTGCCTTCGGCCGGCGCCGATGCCCGCTGGAGACCGGCGGATTTATGCCTGTCGTCCTTGGTACGCAAAATCTTTTGCTCGATGCGGATCCAATTAGGCTTGGGATGGCGGATACTACTTCGGCCTGACTCACGGAGATCAGCCGGATTTAGACGGCGGCGGGGCGAAATGCTAGAACATGGGAAAACTTTTGGGAGGATCGCATTATTAAAGAGAACGGATTGCGCAAGACAGTCTTCGATCACGCCTTTGCCAGTCGGGCAACGGTGGTATATGAGGACTCCTTGACACCTTGTTTTCTCATCTCAGTTCATAGTTGGTTGATATTACGAGTGGAATTATCCAGCTCGCTTGCTGGCAGGTGCACTGGGTATTACTAACTACTGTGTATATTCTTCTCTCATCAACCGACGCTGTACAAGCACACTTCTTCCTCAACATCGTACATCTTTTAGTCATTTTTTTCTCGTTTCAACAATGTCCATCGAACGGAGACATCTATCCATTTCGGATTCTCAAGACCAATTAGTGACCTAAGCACTAGCAGCGAGATTCGTTACCTGGTGGGTAACAACAAGGCCTGCAACAGCGGCCGACGTCAGAGTCGACATGACGCCAGAAATGAGCGCAGAAATCGCCATGGCACTGACATCGCCACCACGGCTGGGGGCTAGCTGGCCAAGGATACCGATCTGAATACCAAGGGATCCAACGTTACCGAAACCGCAAAGAGCGTAGGTCGCAATGAGCTGGGAACGGGGAGAGAGATCGAGGTACTCGGGCGTCTTCATTTCGGTGAAGGCAACGTACTCGTTCTATTCATATACCAGTCAGTACCTGAAGTCAAGTGGTCAAGCGATATCCAGATGAGGAGTTGCACTTACAGCAATAACCTTGAGGGCGATCAAGCGGGCAACCTTGAGAAGGTCGCCGTTACGGGGAACACCCAGGAGGAACGCAACCGGGTAGAAGATGTAACCGGTAATCAGGTTGAGAGTCAGAGGAGGGTCGTTGATGTTGATGTAGCCACCCCACCAGGTCAGCAGACCATCAACGAGACCGATGAAGGCCAAGATGCAAAGAATCGATGCAACAATGGTACCGGCAATCTTGATACCTAGCCAAGCACCGTTTGCAAAAGCATGGATGGCGTTCTTGGCCTCATGCTCATCGTCGTCAGGGATGACGACCTTTCCAGCAGTCAAAGTCTCCTCCTTCTCGGGGTAGCGAAGCTTGGAAATGGCAATAGAGGCGGGGATGGACATGACGCAGGATGACACCATGGCCTGGGCATTGAGACCCAAGTTGATATAGGCGACGAGAGTGGAACCAGAAATGGTTGCGAAGCCGCAAGTCATGATCTGGTGGATTTCGGCCTTGGTCATGTGAGGGACGAAAGGACGAACCAACATGGCAGACTCGCCCTGGCCGATGAAGGGGGTGGCAGCAGCGACGACAGCCTCGGCACCAGACACGCGAAGGGCCCAGAAGACGAAGGTTGCGAACTTGCCGATGAACCACTGGAGGAAGCCGATGAAGTACAGGACCTGGACGATGGCGACGAAGAAGATGATGGGAGGAATGACGCCAGTGATGAACCAGTGAAGATCAAGCACACTCTCGGCAGTGAGGAAGGCCGTTCCCTGGTTGGCGAAGCCAAGCAAGTCACCAGCTCGATCCGCAATAAACTTGAAAATGTCGTAACCGACGCCGGTGCGAAGGACAAAAAGCGCAATAATGTACTGCGAAAGCATACCGCCAATAACGGGACGCCAGTTGATACGCTTGCGGTCGTTCGAAGTTGCCCAGAAGCAGGCCAGGATGACGATGAGACCGAAGATGGAAACGGCACGGTTCTCGCGGTTGTTGTCGGCCGACTCCTCTGAGACGAAAGAGCCAACGAGCATGACAGCGAGCGTCACGGCAGCGCCAGCGATAGTGCGGAACTTGGCAGGAATGGCGTTGTAGATGACGAGAGCAGTGTGTTGCCACACAAACTTGATCGGCCGGGAGACGTAGGAGCTCGGGACGTAGAAGAAGAACAGGCGGAGGGAGATGCAGAGCCAGACAAGGAACGGAATTACCCAGTTCTTGTCATTGCGGTGCTCAATGAGCGAGGCAATCCACCAGCCGGTGAAGAAGCAGAAGAGGAGGATGTGGAAAACCCACTTGTACTTGCGGTAGAGGGTTTTGAACTTGGAGGGCTTATTCTCCTCCTCCTCGTTGGAGGCCACGACGCCAGTCTTCTCGCCATCGTAATCAGGGGGTCCGCTGAGCTTGTCGCCCTTCTCAATGTCGTGGGGCTCGACAGAGTGCTGGTGTAGATGGCTCTGGTGCGGAACAGTTGTCTCTCCGGTCCTGGTGTAGGTTACATTGTCGTCGTGACCTTTGGCATCGACACGAGCGCTGTGGTGCAGATGTTGATGCTGGTGCTGGTTGTGAATTTCCAGCGCCGGGTCCGAGTTGCGGCGGGGGGGCGTGCTCCCAGCCGTGGTGGTGGTCTGGTTGACCTCGGTGACCTGGGAAGACATGGCTGGAGAATATGCTTCTTGGAAGCGCACCGATAAAGAGGAGTATAGATGGGGAAAAGGTAGGGCTGAAAGAGGCGTTGAGCGGTTTGACAACCAGTTCTTTCAGTGGTCTGCCGTAACGAGGAGACCGTGGGCCACACAGTTGAAGGCGCCCTGGCGTACTTTGGGGAGGTTGACGGCGAGAGACTCGGGAAGCAGCTGCACGAGACAAGACCCTTACAATGGATGAGTCTCGAGGGGAAGCTCTCTTTAAAAAGCCCCAGTACGACGATCAAGAAATCCGAAAGTAGTGCCGAGGCTAGGCTAGGCAAGTAAAGCAATGCCTACGACTCGTCGACCTTATCAGCAACCAGGTCAGGATGGAGTTCGCCGCTCTTGTGGTGTGGAGGAGGAAACCCTCATGCGGTTCGGTGCCCATCTCGGTGGATTGACCCAGATTCTGGACGAACGGCTAGCCAACGAGGGGTGCGGGATGGGATGGGCGACAGGGTTCACGGGTGTGGGATTGACGAACAACTGCTGCACCAGAGATACTGGGTGGCCGGGGTGTAGCAAGGGAGTGTGGGAGGGGAGCAGGTTCGAAGGACGCCAACGCGAGAATCAGGGACGAGATTGGAGCAGATTGAAAGAGTAGGTAAGACGATATCTTTGGAGACGGGCAGACGAGAGAGTGGCAAGCCGCCCAACCTGTGTGTGGGCCGGCCGCCAACGGTTCTCGTGAAGTGCCGGGCTGACGGACCATACGGATACTCTGGGGTCTATCAGCAGCACTTTTTGGTCTTGTATCCTCGTAGTACGACGCTATTGATACTCTCTCGGGTTTTTGGACCCATGGTGAAGCTGTTGCCGGCCACTTGGGCCAGCCGGCCGGTGTTGTGACGGGAAAAGGTATCTGTCAAGCAATCGAAACCAAACCCACTCGCGTACGCCAAGGCCCACCGATACTCTAAGTTGACCGGCCCAAGATGCCGGTTGGGTTAATCAGAAAAGTATAGTCTTGGGAACCCTTTGATTGTTGCTCGGTGTGCTTGCGATAAGGAATGCAATTTCTTTTTATTTTCTGCATTTTGACAGTAGCTGGACAGGGATAGTCGCCGCACCCAACGGCACAGACTCTCGATCAGAGCCGGGCCAAGACCTTTAGCTCTCGACGTGAGTGGCAAAGCTAACGGCGTGCTTCCGGTTCTGGAAGGTTGATGGAACGATGGATACTTGCAGTGGAGTCGACTGAGATTGGAGAGACGGGACTGGACGTGGGAGAGATGGTCTAGCAAAAGGGCAGGGCTAGCGTGTGGGTGCGGAAAGGTTGCCGGGTTCGTTGGAAAAACAATTGGCGGCCCTGGCAAGGATCGAGACTGGCCGAACTCGTGGGCGAGACGCGTCGGCCGAGTCCACGCACGAATCATGGCCCTGGAACCATCTCATGATGAGATCTGCTCGTTTCTTCTGCTGTCATGTATCACGACCAAGCACTAGCAGCGGCCAGCGGATATGTACTCCGTAGACTCGTAGATACTCGGACAAAGTACGGAGCACCGTCATCTCAAGGATTTGAGACTCCGGTGCCTCCAGTAATGTCGAGGCAGTGGGTTCCTGGGGATCGCGTTCGGTGTCTTTGACTAAGATCATTAAGGGGTTTCTGATAGGCTCAAGACCGGGCCTGTTTCTGTACGATGGAAAGGTGTGTGGTAGATCCTTCCGCTCTGCTGGGCGCAGACATGGCCAAGGGGCCGACGCCCAAGACCCTAAGAGGCGCACGAAGGGACCCCCAAGCTTGTCAGAGAGACACGGAGACATGCAGAGAATCGGGACTGGCTGGCGATAGCTGCATCAGCCGCCGCGGCGCCACAAGCCATGGATCGAAAGAGCCGCTAGAGGCCGGTGAGCGCACAAGCCCACGGCACAAGTTGAGATGCGAAGGCTCGACAGTTGACACCTGCTCGAGACGTACTGTCAAAGTCTCAATGTCTGACGCTTGATTGAGGCATAGGATCTTAGCCTGTTGCCAAAGAGACGCATGGCTGCTGACCTTGCAATACAGTACCGTGAGATCAACGATAAGAGCAATCCCTGCTACTTCATCCGTAGGTTTTTACCTCCAAGTTGTACGGATGCGGATGCTCAATTGGTCTCTCAGTAATGTGCCCTTTCGCCATGCGCACTACTGGAGCAATGAGCGGAATGAAAAGCCAAGATTGGCGAGCTAGCCCCGTCATTCGTAATTGCAAGCAGTAAGCGAGCCCTATGCTTCGGATTCCTGGCCCGGACCGCACTCTTGCGATTTAGTTGATAGAGCAAGTGCAAACTGTTGGAGGGTCGTAGATAGGTAGTGTCGACAGAAAGTCAATCTTGGGCTTTCCCCGGCCCTCTCTATCAGTGCCCTCAGCTCCTCGTCTGGTCCTGTGTCGTCGGACAGGGCCGAGAAGAAGGGACCTGGGGATGAACATCTGCCAGACCGTCACTGACAGACGAGAACTCCAAAGTTCCTCTTGAGCACAAGCACCAAATTGTCCCATGCCTCAGCATCCGCATCTTAGTGCGCGCACTAGGGGTGCCAGGCGCCGGGCGGGCAGAGGATGTGCTCCACGCCACCCTGGGGAACATGAGCAAGGTTGACGGGCCTGTTAGGTTGCGGATTGCAGCCGTCGTATCTGTGTGCCCAATCCAGTCAACGGGCGCGTGCGACTCGGCTGTCGAGATTGGCCCAGCACAAAAGTGCCATGCTTTTCGCTTTTCAGCTTCGGTCGGCTCCGCCATTCCAATTGAGTCTGTTGGCTGGGAACCTGGGGACTACAGCATAGCTCTGTACTCTTTACAGGCACGTGAAGTGTGTCTGATGATAAGCTTAAGGTGAGCTCCGACGACGCCAATGCGAAACTGAGCCCGGCTCACAGCTTGCCAGCCTGGCTCCTTCGCTGTCCTCCGACAGTCATCTATCTACAATTGAGTCTTTGCGCGCGCAAGACTGATCCCTCGATGCCCGTTACGGAAGAGCCAAGTGACCATTATCAGAAATAGTGATACTAACGGACTGGGAACTTGGCGTCGTGTCGCCTTCGATGCAGTATGCGAGAAAGGGATATGCCCAGCATCCCCGTCGGCTCCCGCATTGAGAGCGGAAATGATTATCAATGGGCTGGTTAGCTGCGCAACTGGGTAAGCAAAAGACCGCGAATCCAGACACCCTACCACGTGTGGTCTCCGCCCCCATCTCCAACATCGCGGACCGCCGCATTCGCAGAGTGGCAACGACATTACCTTACTCCGTACTCCGTACAGATAGAGCCTCAGGAACTCGCAACTCCACTCCCGGATATTCGGATCACATTTTCGTACTCCATATCCGTACACAGCAAGTACATGCCGGGCGCTGGGTCTCACTCTTGGCTACTGGGAAACAGAGTAAACCCTGTTTGTTCAACGGTGTCTCTACAAGTCCACGGACACAGATGCACGATCAGTTTCCGACGAATTGACATCTGTCCATGTTCGTACAGGTTCCATCCCCCCTCCCCCCCCAAACCTGACCTCCTACGTACTATGATCCTTGTGAAGTTTCATATAATGACAGCTGCCAAAGCGGATTTTCTAGCCAACATGACAGTCTTCATATGAGGATACGAAATCCCACTTGCCACTCAAGTTCAAGGAATTCTGTTCGATGATCGTTACGTCATTTCCTTTCAGGTAATTTATCTACTAATTTTCCTCCAGGATGTGGATGAAAAAGTCTGTATTGATGATGATGCCATCACCAACCTTCTGAAAGTGCATCCTGTATGTGCGCTAGTCATACTGATCGCGAAGGAACAGGCCTCCGTCCTAAGATCCTACGAACTACTTTCCAATACAAATTCCCCGGGCCGTACCGTTGAATCTACATTTGGCGAACGACGATGCCTACAACTGGTGAGTGCCGCGCAAATCACATGCAATAAAGGTTCGCTTTTGCCAAGTAGATAAGGACAACGAGATACAGTCGCTCTGATGGCACATGCAGAGTCTTATGGGAGCCGGCGATGCAGAGATTGAATTTTAGATAAGCTATTCCAAGCAGGTACCCTATTTTGAATGAGGTTTGCACCCAGAGATGGACCAGAATGATACGTGAGAGATTGCGAGACAGGCCGACTGCTATCGGTCATGGCCTTGTATCCGAGGTGACTAAATGAATGCAACTGACGAGGCGAGCAGTGGCTCATAGTAATGGCATTTGTTGGCAAGTATGTCAAAATTCGGCCAGCTACCGCCTTGATCATCATCTGGGACGACGCAGGTCGGCGTGATCCGTAAGAGACACTAAGCGCCAGGGGCCAGAGACCTCCGAAGCTGAAGTAGACGTAGAATCTATGAGTAACCGGTTCAGACTAGCGTCATTAGCTGGAAGTCTGATTCGAAGATGCTTCCAGATGAGATGTTGCAGGACGAATTTGGTCAATAAATGTCTTCAACTCCGCCTTTGTGTGCCGGCACAAGATAAACCAGCTTTTCTCCTGACATACTACTAGAAACTATTGTTGAAGATGGGGCATATGTCTCCTGAGCGTTGCTAAGTATTGACAGCTGCTTCACTTGCCTTTTATCAGGCGTTATTAGCGTCAATCACATCAGTAGCGGAAATTCGTGTGGTCTTGGGGAGTTCCATTAAGTGCTATATTCTTATATCTGACGCTTCTTGCCTACTCGTGTATCGTTTCGAGAATCAAACGAATCGTCGTCTAACTACCGTGCCCCTAAAATCATCTTAACTACATCAGGTCAAAGATCATTGCTGGTGCGCAACTGCCCTTTCACTCTTCTCCTGCACCTCTGTCTTGTAGCCCTTGAACTTCCGTGCTGGGACTTGCTTGATGAACATCTCATCGAGCTCCTCGTAAGACCGTCCAGCAACCTCGGGTTGGTAGAACCAGAGATAGACAGTGGACAGAACGGCAAGGCCGCCGAAGATGAAGGCCACCTTGGCACCGAGATTGGCTTGGTCGGGGTTGAAAAGGAAGGTGTAGGTTTCCCTATTACAGGGGAATTAGTTCGAACCGTGGGTTAATAAAGAGATTAATTTAACTATATAAATTTCTACGTACTATAAAAAAGAGGTTTTAATTATAGGTTAAGCTAGTTATAATAATCCTAAATAGGGCCCCTAATTAACCCCTACGTCGATCGACTATATACTGCGGTCGAATTAGACTTCTAATCTAATACTAACTTTCTCTTTTTTTTATTAATTTAATTACTACGGTTAAAAGTATAATTTAACCTCGGGCCCGTTTATTAAATCGTCTCCTTTTCCTTCTTTTTTCTATTTTTTTTATATAACCTATCTTTCTATTTATATATTAACTTTTTTACTAACTACGAATTACTCTAACCCCTTATTAAGTACTACTTTTATAAAAACGTTAATAAGGTTATTATTATTATTAATTTAATAAATCTCGAGGATCTCGCGCCTTTTATATAATTACTTAAGGGCTATAATATCGATTATAAACCTCTTTTCTTTCGTAGTTCCTAATTTAATAAAATATTCGTATAATAAATAAAAATCCGTATAAACGACTATTAAAATTAGTAAAAAGCTAAGTCGATTAGTAATTCTCTTTAGCGTTATTAAAATCGTATAAACAAAGTTAACGTTATTAACTATACTATAAACTTCTAATACTAATATACTTCTTATTACCTACTTATTTTTAGTTAATAAATAATAAATTATATTATTATATATTATAAATTCGCTCTCGCCTATACTCTTATTAACGAGAATAATAATATACCCTAATTATAAAATAAGGTCCTTATTATTTATAAATAAGCTATTTATAAATACGTAAAGCTTATTAATTATAAGGTTAATTAGGTAATAAATAAGACCTTAATTAAAATTCGAGTACTACTACTTAAGCTACTTATTAAGTATTTTAACGTCTTATTTATTTAGTTCTATAGCTTATACTACTCTAGCGTAGTTAAAAATCGCCTCGGGCTAGTATATACTTATAATATATACTCCTTATATAAGCTCAGCCTTATATTATTTTTTAATATTAATTATATTTAGATTAATAAAGCTAATTTTCTTACCTTACCCCTTTTATTAAAAAATAATAGTTTCCCCCTTAATTATAAAAATCCTACTACTAAATACTAATAAGTTATTTATTATAAAGACCTCTTTTAGCTTTATTATAAAGCCCGCTTTCTAGAGCTCCTTATCCTCTATTTTTATAAAATTAATATTAAATAGGCCTAGTATATTATTAGTTTATATTTTAATAATTCTAAATTAGTTACTTACGTACTTAGAGACTAGTAAGTATAAGTCGTACGTAGATATAACTATTAATAATTAATTAATATAAAAATCGTAATAAGTAGCTTATTAATAAGTACCCGATTCTACGAGCCTATATAGTAGTTTAAGTACTTCGATAATCGTACTTTCTAAGTACTTACTAGCTATTTCCTTTAGTAAATAGGCTAGGATTTTCCTTATAAGCCCTATAGCTAATTAAGTATACGCCTAGGTAATATTATAGCTCTAAATTTCGTACCCCTTTTTCTATAGCGATATTATTAATACTATTATTAATCGTTAGCTATAGCGCTATATTATAGGCGATTATATAAGTAGCGTCGCTTTTTTAACGTCGCCGTACTTTTAAATTACGTATCTAAACTTCTTATATAGCTAGGGTATTCCTTTCTTTTTAATTTTATAAACTATTTATAATTTAAATATATAGAGGTTTATATACTTCTTTAAGTTATAAAGGATAAATTAATAGACCCCTCGATCGCGAAGAGTATTTATTTCGATTAGGTCTAATTCCTTATATAGCTTTTTAATAATTATAATTATGCCTTTTTTACGTAATTTAACTACTAGCTCGAAATCGGCTTTCTCTTTTACTATATAAAAAGTATTAATTACCTCGTTATTAATAATAAATTATTATATTAGTACTTATTATTATAATCTTTTATAACGTCTCGTTAGTAATATTAGTACCCTTTTAGTAATTTCCTCTTTCTTATTATTTATTAATATTATTATAATAATTTTATTAAGGATAATTTCTTATACCTTTATTATAGGTTATATAGTTTCCCTTAGCTCTTCTTTTTTTTATAAGTTAGAAATTACCTCGCTAAGATCTATATAATATAGTCTTATTATTATAATTAATACTTCGAGAGGTTAGTTACGATCCCTTATAACTACGTACGATCGCTCGTTAATAAAAATTAATTTATATAGCCCAGCCTACTATTAAGTAATTTCGTACTATACTTATATATCCGAATTTAGTAATATATTTAAATTACCCCCTATATTAGGCCTATTACGTATAGTAATTACCTCGTTAACTTACTTTCTTATACTTACCTCGCGCAGTACCCGTATTACTTTTTTAATTACTTAGGCTCGTTAGCTTATATTTAGTAATAGTAATAAGGCTAAGGTCGTTTTTAAATATACTTTAAATACGAGAAGCGTTGGTATAAGCCCGTTAGGCCCTATAGTATTATTATAGTATTTAAGTACTATCTAGAGGTATTCGTTGTTAGTAGAATTTTAATTTTCTTTTTTAATAATTTTAAATACCCTTTTTAGTTATTAGTGTGCCCTTTTTACCTTTTTAATACTATAGTACGTTTTAATAGGCACGACTTTTAGCTATATACTATAGGCTATCGTATTTTTTCTAAATTCTATTAATTTAAAGCTAGTATTAGCGTCGGTTTTAATACTATTTAGCGGTCCTTAGTATATATTAATCTAGTTTTTTTATAAGGCTACTTATACTATTTTTACTTATAAATCCCGGAGGAATTACTCTATTTAAAAAGATATAGCTACGTTAATTATGTATAGGACTAGCCGATTATTTAAATAGAAAATATCGATAATAATTTCCTAATTAAAGTTAAGCTTATTACGTAATTTAAATTTAAACTTACGTAGGCTCTACGTATTTATTTAGTATTAGTAATATACTTTCGTTAACTACTCTAGCGCCCCTATTTTAACATTATTATTACCTAATTGCTTTAGGAGGTTATATAGCCTCGTAACTAACGGGTAGCTAAACCTCTAGTATAGTTATTGAAGCTTATTTTCCGTTAGGTAATAAATCGACTTTAAGTCGTTATTAAGCTTTATAAACGCGTACCCCTATCGTTATTTAACTATCTCGAAGTACTTATTACTAAAGATTTTATTCCTCGTATTATTAAATATAATACCTAGTCGATCTATATTTTTTAGATATAATAAAAATAGGGTATTAATAAGTAAAATATAAAAGGTTATTATTCCGAAGTACGTCTCGATTTTTATTATACTTAGGGCGACGATTTCTTTACTTAGGCTAAAGCTAATCTTTATAATACCCGCTATTAACGTATTAAATATTACTAGTATAATCCTCTATAGCGCCTAGAATTACCCCTTTCCTCTTATTAACTATTATAATACCTTAATATTTAAAATAATCCCCTAAAAAGTTTCTAAGTTATACCTTTTGCTCGTATAAAATACTTATATAAGCTTAGTATTTAAATAATCTAAGTAGTATAAAAAGGACCCTCCTAGCTACTATTATAATTACTTAGTACCTAATTCTTTTTTAAGTATTAAGAGAGGTAAATCCGGTATTATTAAATTTAGCGAACTAAATTATAATTTACCCCCTTTACCCCTCTCTATACTTATTATTTAAAAGACTTTTCTTTACTATTTATAAAAAAAAGCCTACTTATTAAGAGCTTTTATTACCTTTTATTCGTTTATTTTCGTATATCCTCCGGAGGCTAACGGGGTAAAAAAAGAGTAGTTAATATTATTAATTTCGTTATAATCTAATTCGTTAGTATAGGGTATAAGGTCTTCCTTATTTTCTAAGTTTCCTAGCGGATATTTTAGGCCGTTAATTTAGTTACTTATACTAGGTTCTGTACTCCTAAATATACTTTTATATATTATAAGGAATTAATTAAATCGATTAGGGCTAGTTTTACCTTTTACTACCCTTAACTTTTAATACTATTTATATAATTTAGTACGTTCTTTTTTAAAATAATTACTTAACTAATATTTATTTTTTTATAAATAAAGTACTACTTTTTATATTACCCTACTTATAGGTTAAATCTTTACTTATTTAATAAATCTAGGCCTCTTTATTAATAATTACCGTACCTAGCTTCTTTCCCTTTTTTATTATACGTCCGATCGACTTAGTACTATTAATAAAAGCCGTTATATACTTAGAAATAGGTTTAATATAGTATTCTTATTTTAATATTAAAACTAGATCTTAGTTTTAAATAGAGTATCTCGTAGTTTTTAAGTACTTAGTATAAGGTTATTTTTATTTTTAATATATGTTAAACTATAGTATAGAAATATCTAACTTTCTACTCGTTAGTTCCCTTATTTAGCTAGGTTTTTATTAGCTTATCGATTTAATTAATAAGTTCTTTAAAAATTTTTATTCGCAATTTACCTTCTATTATCCTAGCTACGGATATAAAAAAAATTACTTATAGCTTAAATAGGAGCTCTAAATTCTTATTATAGGTCTCGAAGCGGCTTCGGATTATATTAATAATATTAAAAAAGTCGTTTTAATCGAGATTACGTACTACTTCGTAATAATAATTAGAGGCTTTATTTATAAGTACGATATTAATTACTAAATAGTACTAGTATTCCCTAATCCCGACCTTTTTATAGTAGTTATAAAATATTGTTAGGGTTTTTTATAAAACCTTATATTTCCTTTTAGAGTATAATTTCTCTTTTAAAAAGATCTTTTTAAAGTTTATAAATTACTTCGTATTTATTACTAAATTTTTAATATTTATAAGCGATCCTTATGTCGCTACGTACTATTAATAACTCCTAATTATCTACTTTTTTTTTATTAGCTAATTAGTACCGAATTTTAGATTAGTAATAGCGACGAGCTATAGATTAAAATAAGTAAAATTATTAATTATCGTACTTCTAGTACCCTATTTTACTTCTATATATTTTTTTATAATAATAGATTATTATTAATAATTATAAAAAGAAAATCTGCGTCGTTTACCCTTTTTTTAAATTCGTTAAAGCGATTATATACCTTATTAACTTATACTTAGTTCTATAATATAAATTCCTTTTTTATAATTATTATTACTAAGATTTTATATAGCTTTTATAATTATAACTATACTAATAATACCCCTTGCTTATAAAAGAATTTATTAACTACTTTTATAATTCCTAGGCTTATGCTTATAAACTATTCGTCTAGCTAGTAACTAAGGTCGTTTATAATCTCGTAAAATAGGGGTTACCCCTATAGCCCCTTTTTCTTATAAACCTTAGTTAAATAGATTAATACTACGTTAATTTACTTATTATTAAGTTAATCCGTAATTTTATATATCTACGTTCCCTAATAATCTAGGTTAATATTTACTTATTTATAAGGGATCAGGATTCTATTTAAGATCGGGTTTTTTTTTCTTTTTTTTTACCCTAACTTACTAAGGGTCGTACTCTAACTTATACTCGTATTAGCGGTTATTAATATATTTAATTTTAATAAGGATATATTTAATCCGTGCGTTAGCTATAATAAGCCCGTACTTTTACTACTTAACGAATTTATTAAGGTTTAGGAAATTCTTATTTCCTCTTATTATTTTATTACTACTCTCGTTTTTACTATCTCTAACGACTACTATTACCTTTTTAAATTACTAGCTATCGTACTTACTAAGACCTCCTTTTTATTTAAGATAAAAAAGTAGGTTTTAATAGCCCCCTTTTTTTAATAATAATAATAAACGTTTATATTATTATAAAAAAATATAGTAATTAGTCTCGTAATTTTTATTAGTTATTAATTTTTATTATTTTATATATTTCTAGCTTTTTAAGCCTCGTACTCTCCGTAACCTCTAAATAGCTTCTTTCCTTAACCTACCTCTTTTAGGGTAGTATTCTATAAGAATAATTAAATATAAATACTAAGCGGCTTATAAAAGAGCCGTATAAATTATTAAGTATAGTTAGCGAAGTTAAGCTCTCCCTCTTTTTTTTATAAAATCGCGGGCCTTAAGGACTTATTAAAAATACTACTTATTATTCGTACTTAGTAAGGTTAGATACTTTAGAGATCTTTTTTTTTATAGCCTCTTGGTACCCTATTTTATAGTTTCCTAAGTAATATTTTTCGTAGTTTAATTACGCTAATTTAGTAATTATTGCTTATTAATAATTTTTTTTACTAATTTAGCTAGTTAATTTCTAATTATAGGCCGGCTATAGTAAAGTTATTTAATAAAAAAGCTATTTAAAATAATAGTAAAATATTAGTCGCTTAAATAGTTCTATTAATTAACGTAGTTTAATATAATAAACGTCGACTTTTTATAAGTAATAAAGGACTATAATTACTTAATTCCGTACGATATTTAAAAATCGCCCCCTTTTTTATTACTTTTATAAAGTTAATTAGTACGAATTTCTTATCTTATACGGTATTAAAAAGTCGTCTCTTTTATATAACGAAATACTTTACTAATTTATAATAGTAGAATTTAATTACTAATTAGTATAAGTTTCTTTATTATAAGGGAATTAGTTCGAACCGTGGGTTAACAAAGAGATTAATTTAACTATATAAATTTCTACGTAGTATAAAAAGGAGGTTCTAACCGTAGGTTAGGCTAGCTATAATAATCCTAAATAGGGCCCCTAATTAGCCCCTATATAATTAACTATATACCGTAGTTAAATTAAACTTTCGATCTAATACTAACTTTCTCTTTTTTTTATTAATTTAATTACTATAGTTAGAAGTATAATTTAACCTCGGGCCCGTTTACTAAGTCGTTTTTTTTTCTTTTTTTTCTCTATTCTTTTTATATAACCTATTCTTTTATTTATATATTAACTTTTTTATTATTTATAAATTACTCTAACCCCTTATTAAGTACTACTTTTATAAAAACGTTAGCGAGGTTATTATTACTATTAATCTAACGGATCTCGAGGATTTTATATTTTTTATATAATTACCTAAGGGCTATAATATCGATTATAAGCCTCTTTTCCTTCGTAATTCTTAATTTAATAAAATATTTATATAATAAATAAGAATCCGTATAGACGACCGTTAGGATTAGTAAAAGGCTAAGCCGATTAGTAATTCTCCTTAAGTATTAAGAGGGTAGACTTCGGCCCTATTAGATTTACTTTTTTAGCTACTTCCGTATTTATTACCTAAGGGACCTTCCCTTGCTATCCGTGGAGAAAAGCTTACTTATTAAGGGCTTTTACTACCTTTTACCTATTTATTTTCGTATATCCTCCGGAGGCTAACGGGGTAAAAAAAGAGTAGTTAATATTATTAATTTTATTATAATCTAATTTATTAATATAGAATATAAGGTCTTCTTTATCTTCTAAATCTCTTATAGGGTACGGATGCTTTAGGACGCTAAACTAGCTACTTTTACTAAGTTCCGTGCCCCCGGATCTGCCCTTATATATTACGAGGAATTAGTTAAATCGATTAGGGCTAGTTTTACTTTTTACTACCCTTAACTTTTTATACTATTTATACGATTTAGTACGCTCTTTCTCTAAGTAGTTACTTAATTAATATCTATCCTTTTTATAAATAAAGTACTATTTCTTTTATTACTTTATTTATAAGTTAAATCTCTACTTATTTAACAAATCTAGGCCTCTTTATTAGTAATTACCGTACTTAGTTTTTTTCTTTTTTTATTATATATTTAATTAACTTAATATTATTAATAAGGGCTATTATATACCTAGAGGTAGGTTTAGTATAGTATTTTTACTTTAATATTAAAACTAGATCTTAACCTTAAGTAAAGCGTCTCGTAGTCTTCGGGTACTTAGTATAGGGTTATTTTTACTTTTAGTACGTATTAAACTACTATATAGAGATATCTAACTTTTTATTTATTAGTTCTCTTATTTAGCTAAGTTTTTGCTAGTTTATCGATTTAATTAATAAGCTCTTTAAAGATTTCTATTTATAATTTACTCTCTATTATCCTAGTTATAAATATAAAAAAAATTACTTATAGCTTAGATAAGAGCTCTAAATTCTTATTATAAGTCTTAAAGCGGCTTTAGATTATATTAATAATACTAAAAAAGTTATTTCGATCGAGATTACGTACTACCTCGTAGTAATAATTAGAGGCTTTATTTATAAATACGATATTAATTACTAAATAGTACTAATATTCCCTAATCCTAACTTTTTTATAATAATTATAAAATATCGTTAGGGTTTTTTATAAGACCTTATACTTCCCCCTAGAGTATAATTTCTCTTTTAAAAAGATCTTTTTAAAATTTATAAATTACTTTATATTTATTAATAAATTTTTAGTATTTATATATAATCCCTATATTACTACGTACTATTAGTAACTCTAGGTCGTTTATTTCCTTTCTTATTAACTAATTAGCGCCGAATTTCGTATTAGTAATAGCGACGAGCTATAGATCGAAATAAATAGAATTATCGATTATCGTACTTCTAGTACTATATTTTACTTCTATATATCCTTTTATAATAATAGATTACTATTAGTAATTATAAGAAGGAAATCTACGTCGTTTACCCTTTTTTTAAATTTATTAAAGCGATTATACGCCCTATTAACTTATACCTAGTTCTATAGTATAAATTCCTCTTTTATAATCGTTATTACTAGGATTTTATATAATTCTCGTAATTATAATTACGTTAGTAATACCCCTTGCCCATAAAGGAATTTATTAACTACTTTTATAATTCTTAAGCTTATTTTTATAAACTATTTATTTAGTTAGTAACTAAGGTCGTTTACGATTTTATAAAATAGGAGTTACCCCTATAGCCCCTTTTTTTTATAAACCTTAGTTAAATAGATTAATATTACGTTAATTTACTCGCTATTAAACTAATTTATAATTTTATATATCTACGTTTTTTAATAGTCCGGATTAATATTTATTTATTTATAAAGGATCGGGATTTTATTTAGGATCGGGTTTTTTTTTCTTTTTTTTTACTCTAACTTACTAAGGGTCGTGCTCTAGCCTATGCTTATATTAGTAGTCGCTAGCGTATTTAATTTTAATAAGGATATATTTAATCTATATATTAACTATAATAAGCCCGTACTTTTATTACTTAACGAATTTATTAAGGTCTAAGAGATTCCCGCTTCCTCTCGCTATCTCGCTACTACTCTTATTTTTATTATTTTTAATAACTATTACTACCTTTTTAAATCGCTATCTATTATACTTACTAAGACCTCCTTTTTATTTAAAATAAAAAAGTAAGTTTTAATAACCTCTTTTTTTTAATAATAATAATAAACGTTTATATTACTATAAGAAGATATAGTAATTAGTCTTATAATCTTTATTAATTACTAATTTTTATTATTTTATATACTTTTAATCTCTTAAGCCTCGTACTCTTTATAATTTTTAAATAGCTTTTTTCCCTAACTTATTTTTTTTAGAATAATATTTTATAAGAATAGTTAAATATAAATACTAAGTAGCTCGTAAAAGATCTATATAGGCTATTAAGTACGGTTAGTAAAGTTAAGCTCCTCTCTCTTTTTTTATAAGATCGCGGGCCTTAAGGACTTATTAAAGATATTACTTATTACTTATACTTAGTAAAGTTAGATACTTTAGGGATCTTTTTTTTTATAGCCTCTCGGTACCTTATTTTATAGTTTTTTTAAGTAGTATTTTTCGTAGTTTAATTACGTTAATTTAGTAATTATTACTCTTTAATAATTCTTTTTACTAATTCGGCCGGTTAATTTCTAATCGCAGGCCGGCTATAGTAAAATTATTTAGTAAAAAAGCTACTTAAAATAAAAGTAAAATACTAGTTACTTAAGTAGTTTTATTAATTAATATAGTTTAACGTAGTAAACGTCGACCTTTCGTAAGTAATAAAGGGCTCTAATTACTTAATTCTATATAGTATTCGAGAATCGCCTCCTTTTTTATTATTTTTATAAGGTTAATTAGTACGAATCTCCTATTTTATACGGTATTAAAAGGTCGTTTTTTTTATATAATAAAATACCTTACTAATTTATAATAATAGAATTTAATTATTAATTAGTATAAGTTTCCTTATTATAGGGGAATTAGTTCGAACCGTGGGTTAACGAAGAGATTAATTTAATTATATAAATTTCTATGTAGTATAAAAAGGAGGTTCTAACCGTAGGTTGGGCTAGCTACGATAATCCTAAATAGGGCCCCTAATTGGCCCCTGCGCGATCGACTGTATGCCGCGGTCGAATTGGACTTCCGATCCGACAATTAGTTTCCATATCAACCATATCAAGATTGACAAATGGTGGCAGTATTCGACTTACAAAGAGACTGTTTTGCAAAGCCAAAGCCATGGAGGCAGTCTTGGCACGGAGACGCGAAGTTGCAACCTCGGTCAAGAGAGAATAGGCCGTGGCTCCAATGGTGACGTTGTAGATATAGCAGTACACCAGCAGCAGTGCGACGGTTCCCTTCACGGCACCAGGTGTGGCAGCCACCGCAAGACCACCAGTAATCATGAGAAGGACCGTCAGGATGCACATCCCCCAAAGAGTGAGGCCGCGGCGACCAACTCGATCAATAAGGAACCATGCGGTGACGTTACCGAGCATGGACATGACCTGCTGCACGATAGCCAGTGTAAAGCTCTCTTTTATGCTATATCCGGCCAGTTGCTGGTAGTAGGTAGAGTACGATGCAACGAAGAAGACACCTAAACAGAGTCAGTCAAGGGCAGAATTGTGAAGGAACAAGAATAACGTACCGCACAGAGCCTGGATGCTCAAAGGTGCGACGGAGATGATGGTACGGCGAAGGTTGGACTTGTGGAAGCACTCATCAAAGCTGGCGCCGTCGGTCTCCTTGCGTACCTCAGCAAGGGTGAGAGTAATTACAGATAGGCGCTTCTCGACCTGGACCGCATCGTAGCCAAGACGGCTCAGGGACTTGGCAGCCTTCTGCATCTTGCCCTTGCTAACCAACCACCACGGTGACTCGGGCATGAAAAACAGCAAGAGGGCACCAATGCCGCTGATGCCGTATTGAGACACAAAGATTGTGCGATAAGCCCAGCGGTCGGTTCTAGTTCCAGTCTCGTTGACAACCAGACTGACGATGAATGGACCAATCGTGAAGGCGATAGCCGCAGCGGCGGTCAAGATACCGCGGAGAGCCAGGGGCGCGATCTCGCCAATGTATGTCATGCTGACTGTGATGAAAGCGCCAATGGGAAATCCGGCAATAAACTTGCCCGCGAAGAAGATCTCGTTGGTGGTGCTTACTGTCTCGCAAGTGATGCCTGCAAAGATGAAGGCGTAGCTGATGAAGTAGGTCCACTTGCGGCCGATGCGGTCGGCCACCCAGCCAGCACCGAGGGATCCAACGACGGCACTGTGATGGAGAGTAACGTCAGCTCATGACGGGAAGCTATAGGAACAGTGCACATACGATGCTGTCGGATTGGAAGTCTAATTCGACCTCGGTATACGGCCGAGGCTGCGCAGGGGCTAACGGGGGGCCCTATTTACAATTACTATAAACTACCTAACCTACGGTTAGAACCTCCCTTTTATACCTTACGTAGTATATTAAAATAGTTTAATTTACTTACTTCGTTAACCTATAGTTCGAACTAATTAACTAATATCCTTATAATAAGGATACTAATACTAATTAATAATTAATTTTTATTATTATAAATTAGTAAGGTATTTAGTATAAAAAAGACGACCTCTTTAAATAGAACGTAATAAGAGAATCGTATTACTTAACTTTATAAAAAGTAAGTAATAAAATATAGAATCTCTATAATAGAATAAAATAGAGGAATCGTAGCCCTTAACTACTTACGAAAAGCTAACGTTTATTATATTAAAATAACCCTTAATAATTAATAAAAATATCGAAATAACCGAGCTACTATCGTTAACCTTATATAATCCTTCTTTATTAATTAACTTACCTATAGCCGGCCCGTAATTAAATATTAACTAAATTAATTAATTAATTAATAAAAAGAATTACTTATATAACTACCTACTTAATTAATTAGCGTAACGAACGAGCTTAAGAAGTATAATATAAAAAAGTACTATACGATCGAAAAAAAAAGGATTTTTAAGTATAATATACTTATTAAGAGTACTAAAAAGTATAAGTATTATAAAACTAAGAGATTTACGGTATATAAAAGGACTACCCCCGAGGGGTTTATAAATACGACCTCAAAGCCCGCAATCTAAATAATCTCCTCGTAACCCTCTTAACTATTTCCCTAAATATTACTTAGGAATATAGTAAAGAGGATAGTATAACGAGGAAAAAAGAGATTTAGAAATTATAATAGCTATAATTTATAATTTATAAATAATACGAGTACTAGAGGTTAGCTTAATAAGAAGGCTACTACTCCTAAAAAAATCCTCTCGTAATATCTTACTAAAGTTATAATTATTATAATAAAGAAAAATACTTTAGAGGGCTATTAAGAAGCTCCCTTTTTATACTACTAGCTCTTAACGCAAAAATTATTAATTTTAAAAAAGTAAGAAATAAATTACTAACTAGTAATAATTTATTTAACGAACATATACGCCTCTTAGGTTTTTTAATTTAAAAAAAACGCTACATAATTAAGACGTCGTTAAGTTATTTATAAATCTATTTTTAACGTTAATTAATTAAATAACTAAAAAAAATTACTAAAATAGTATTTAATTAAGAAGATTAAAAATAAATAATAATAAGGCTTAGTGCGAGGAGATAAGAGAAAATAAAAAAGTCCTAAACCTTAATAAATTTAGTAATTAATAATAATACGCTATTACTAAGGCTAATAAGTAACTCTAAAACGACTTTATTAAAATTAAATATACTAGTTACTATAGATTAAAGTACGAGTTAGGGAACGACGAGGAGCGAGTTAGTTTATTATTAAAAAAGAGGAATTCTTATATTATATAAATAGATAGAGATCTAATTAAAATACTAAAAAAAGTAAGTATATAAAAATTTTAATAATTCTAATAGCGAGTAAATCAATATAGTATTAGTCTATTTTATAAAAATCTATATTTAAAAAGGGCTCGAGGAGTAACCCTTATTTTATAAAATCATTAATAACTTAAGTAATTAAAAAGACGAGTAGTTCGTAAGCGCTAATCTAAATATAATAAAGAGGGTTATTAAATTCCTCTATTATCGAGGTATTTTACTAGCCTAGGTAGTAGGATAAAGAGCTTACGAAATACTCGCTATTATAATTATTATTAACGAATTTATATTATAAAATTAGAATTAAGTTAACCGAGTAGTAGCGAAATATAATAACTTTAATAAAAGAGTAAACTAATTATATTTTTATTAAAAATTACTAATAGTAATATATTAGCGCCCGTTATAATAAGGGCTACGGAGACTATATAAGAAGAGCGGCTATTAACGATCTTATTAATCTTAGTAACTACTTTAGTAACGTTATTAATACGTAGTTTACTACTTATTAATTAGAGAGGTATACGATCGATTATATAGAATTAATATAATTATATTAATATACGAAGGATACGTAAAAAGACCGACCTAATAGTCGCTATTATAAAGTAATTTACTAACTTTATAAAGATCTTTTTTAAAAAAAATTTATATTTAAAAAGGAAATACGAGGTTCTATAAAAAACCCTTATAGTCTTTTATAAGTATTATAAAAAAGTTAGAATCTAAGAGTAATAATATTACTTAGTAATTAACGTCGTACTAACTAATAAGGTTACGGGTTATTATTATAAAGTAGTACGTATTATTAACCGAATTAACTTTCTAAGCGTAGTTAACGTAATTCGAAGTTATTTTAAGACTTAAGATAGGAGTTTAGAGCTCCTATTTAAGCTAAGAGTATTATTATTTAAGTTTATAACTAGAATAATAAAAAAAAAGTTGAGGTTAGAGATTTTTAAAGAATTTATTAATTAAATTAATAAGCTAGTAAAGACGTAGCTAAATAAGGGAACGAATAAGTAAAAGGTTAAGTATTTTTATATTATTATATAAAGAGTCTTAGAAATAAGAGTAACTCTATACTAACTACTTAAGTATTATAAGACCTTTTACTCGAGGCTAAGGTCTAGTTTTAATATTAAAATAAGGATACCCTAATAAACGTACTTATAATTATATAACGGCCCTTATTAATAATACTAAGTCGACTATACGTATAGAAATAAAGGGAGAGACGCTAAGTATAATAACTACTAAGCTAAAAAAATAGACTTTTTAACTAGCTACTAATTAAAATTAGGATAGGGGTAATAAAAAAAAAGTATTTTATATATAAAAAGGACGGCTATTAGTTAAGTAATTATTTAAAAAAAGAGCGTACTAAATCGTACGAGTAGTATAAAAAGTTAAGAGTAGTAAATAATAAAACTAGCCCTTATTAATTTAACTAATTCCTTATTATATATAAGAGTAGATCTAAAAATATAACTAGCGGCTTAGAAAATCTATATATAATAAGAAATTTAAAAAATAAAGAAGATCTTACTCCGTATACTAACGAAGTAAATTTTAATAAAATTAATAAAATTAATTACTCTTTTTTCGCCCCGTTAGCCTTTAGAAAATATACGAAGCTAAATAAATAAAAAATAGTAAAAGCTCTTAATAAATAAGCTTTTATTTATAAATAGTAAAAAAAGATCCCTTAGATAATAAATATAAATAAATAAATAAATTTAATAGTACTAAACCCTATTTTATTAATATTTAAAAAAAATTAGTACCTCTCTCGATACTTAAAAAGAAATAGGGTACTAAGTAATTCTAGGGGTACCTAGAGGGGTCTTTTTTATACCCCCTAAATTACTTAAATACTAAGCTCGTATAAGTATTTTATATTAATAAACGATATAGCCTAGATATTTTCTAAAGGATTATTCTAAATATAGGGGTATTATAATAGTTAATTAGTTAATAAGGGGTAATTCTACGTACTTTAAAAGATATTTTTAGTTATATTAAATACGTTAATAATAAGTATTATAAGAATTAACTTTAGTTTAGGTAAAGAAATATATACCCTAGGTATAGTAAAAAATAATATATACTTAGGTACGATAGTCTTTTATATCTTACTTATTAATATACTATTTTTATTATACTTAAAGGATATAAACTAGTTAAGTATCGTATTTAATAATACGAGGGATAAATTATTAAATAATAAGTAGTTTATACTTATTAAAAAGTAATAGGGGTATACGTTTATAAGGCTCGAATTAGATATTAAATTTATTAACTATTTTATAAAAGGAGAGCTTAAATAATTATATAAGCGCTTTAGCTACTTATTAATTATAAAGCTATATAACCTCTTTAAATAATCGGGGAGCGATATAAAAATAAGAGCTCTAAAGTACTTAATAAAAATATATTATTAATACTAAATAAACGCCCAGAGCCCGCGCAAATTTAAATTTAAATTATATAATAAGCTTAACTTTAACTAGGAGATTGTTATTAATATTTTCTATTTAAATAATCGCTTAGTACTATATATTATTAATAAGGCTATATTATTCTAAAAAAGCTAATTCCTTAGGAACTTACTTACTAAGACTATTTAGTTAATATTAAAAAAAACATAGATCGATATATACTAGGGGTTATTAAATAGGATTAGGACCGATACAAATACGAGTTTTAAATTAGCGGAGTTTAAAAATAATATTACTACGTATAGTATATAACTAAAAATCGTACTTATTAAAGTATATTATAGTATTAATAAAGTAAAAAGAGCTTATTAATAGTTAAAAAGAGCGTTTAAGATTATTTATAACGAGTACTTTAATATTATAAATAAAGAGTGTTTTTAAATAGTATTTAAGTACTATAACGATACTATAGGCCCAAAGGGACTAGTTCTAACGTTTCTCGTATTCAGAGCATACCTAAAGACGATAATAGCCTTATTACTATTACTAAACGTAGCTTAGCGAGCTTAGGTAATTAATAAAATAATAAAAGTACTCTAAGAGATAAATACGAAGCGCTAAATTAATAAAACTATTACTATTTATAATAAGCTAAATATAAGCCTTAACCTTAATATATTACTAAATTCGAACGTTAGAATATAAAAAGAAGTTATTAAATAATAATTAGGCTTATATAATTTAATCTTAGTTAACAAACGTTTATATATCGTTACTAAAAACCGAGATTAACTACTTAAAATATTAATTATAGTAATACGGCCGTACTATACTAATCTTAGTAAAAAGATATTAATTTAATAAAAAGAAAAGGAGCTAGGGGAATCTTCTTAGTAACGTAAAGAGGAGTAAAAAATTATCCTTAACGAAATTATTATAATAAAATAAATAAACAATAATAGTAAAGAAGAGGCGATATTTATATTACTAAAATATATAAAAAGACCTAGATAAAAGGTATTACTTTACTAATTTATTACTAACGACGCTATAATTAGTATATTCTATATAGTAAAAAAGAAGGCCGATTTTATACTCGTAACCTAACTACGAAAGGATAGTATAATTATAACGGCTAGGAGACCCTTTAAAGGATTAAACTTAATAAAAATAGAAATACTATACGATCGAGGGGTCTATTAATTTATCCTTTACGATCTAGTTAAATAAATAAATTTACGTATTTTTAAATTGCGTATAGTTTAAAAAATAAAAAAAAGGGTACCCTATAGCTATATAAAAAATCGAGGTACGTTATATAAGGGTATAGTAACGTTAAAAAGGTAATACTACTTACTTAATTACTTATAGTTTAATATTATAGCTAGCGTTTTATAATAGTATTAATAGTATTGCTATAGTAAAAAGGATACTAAATCTAAAGTCGTAATATTATATAAGCGTATATTTAATTAGCAACTAGGCTTATAAAAAAGATCTTTACTTACTTTTTAAAAAAGATAATTAATAAGTACTTAGAAAGTACGATTATTAAAGTACTTAAGCTATTATATAGCCTCGCTAAATCGGGTACTTATTAATAAATAACGTACTATAACTTCTATATTAACTAATTATTAATAATTACGTTAATATACGATCCTTACTTTTTAATCTCTATATACGTAAATAACCCCTTTAGTATTATTAAAATATAAATAGATAATACCCTAGGTTTATTAAATATCGAGTTTATAAAAAAGGAGAATAAAGAGCTCTATAAAGCTAAATTTATAACTAAACTAAAGGAGATCTTAATACTAAAATTCTTATTAATATTTAATAAAGGGATTTTAATAATTAAAGAGGATAATATAGTATTTTAATAAAAAGAGTAAAATAAGAAAATTACCCTTATTAACTAAAAATCCTTTAACTATAAAAAGTAATATAGGGCTAAGCTCGCCCGAGGGGTATATATTACGAGTATTTATTAGCCCAAAGCTATTTTTAATTACGCTAGAGCTATATAAGTTATAGAACTTATAAAAAGCGATTTTAATATTTTTAATAAACGATTATAATAGTAATAAAAATATCGTAACCGAGGTCTTGTTTATTAGCTTATTAAGCTTATTTTAGTAAGGCTTTACGTATTTATTAACGGATTATTTATTAATAATAACGACCTAACTTTATAGTTAAGATATATTATTATCCTCACTAACGAGAAGCTTAGTAAGGACGAATTTACGATTTAGAGTAATATTATTTACTATTTATTAATAAAAAGTAAGTAAATAATACGTAACGTACTCGTATTTAAAGTTTATAGTATAGTTAATAGTATTAACCTTATTTATATAATTTTAACTATATTTAAGAGGATTATAAATTAACTTAACTTTTTTACGATCCTTATAATTATTTATACTAATTTATATTTATTATATAAGTATTTTATTAAGCTAAGTATTATAAAAAAAAAGAGGCTTATAATAAATATTATAGCCCTTAAATAGTCGTATAAATAATAAAAGATCCTCGAGATCCGTTAGATTAATAATAATAATAACCTCGCTAATACTTTTATAAAAGCGGTACTTAATAAGGGATTAGAATAATTTATTAATAAGGGAAAAGTAATAATACGAATAAAAAAATAAGTTATATAAAAAAAAGTAAAAGAAAAAGGGTAAAAAGAGATAACTTAATAAAAGGGCTTAAGATCGAATTAAATTTCTAATTACGGTAATAGTAGTAATAGTAATTAAATTAATAAAAAAAGAAAAAGTTAATATTAAATTAAAAATCTAATTTAACCTCGGTATATAGCCGAGGCTACGTAAGGGCTAATAAGGGGCCCTATTTATAATTATTATAAACTACTTAACTTATAATTAAAACTACTTTTTTATACCTCACGTAGTATATTAGAATAGTTCAATTAACCTACTTCGTTAACCCACGGTTCGAACTAATCGACCAATATCCCTATGATAGGGATACTAACAATGCGACAGGGGCTCCGCTGTAGGCAGATTGCCACTTTGCGGGGAGAACATAGTTGCCATTGAATTCGGAACCGAAATCCTTGCGGAACTGGGGGATTCCAATGACCGTTCCTCCCGCCTGGTTGTCAAAGCTGGTGAGGATGAGGACGTATATGGCGTAAATGCACCACACAAACGCCCACGGCTGGTTCTTGATGGCTTGTAAAACAGTTTCGTCGTGATCTTCTGCCGTCGCGGCGTGGCCAATCTCCTCCACGTGCTCGCCCTTGGCCGCGGCGATGTCGTCCTTGTCGACGATGGACGTCGGGTGCGCCTCAAGGTGTTTGTCGTCCATGATCGCCGTTCCTGTCAGCTCTGGGTGAGGAAATGGAAGTATCGAAGATGTGTGAAAACGTCGGGCCGAACAACTTAAAGTTGAGAGAAAATCTTGGGAAGCACCGACGATCTGGGGAAGTTGAGGAGTTCGAGACTGGGGAACTAGGGCAAAGTGCAACCCAGCCGGGAATGTCCCCGGTTCTTATTGTCCAGAACTTTTCAAAAGCCTTTCGGATGGAGGCAGTTGTAGGCACTTCTTCGGATCAACGTCGTCTCAATGATCGGCCGACAATAACCCATAGTCTATAGCGCAAGCCCCTTTTCTCCCTGGTGGCATTCCTCGTCAGGTCCGAGGTCAGGCGTGATGGTCCTGGAGGTAGGCCCGCCTCCTCACCCAACCATTTGGTTAACTTTTGCGGGGGAGGGGCCGGGCTGTCTGCATAGTGGGAGCCGGAGAGTGCGTTTCACTCATGGTTCTGCCATGTTGCCGGCAAGTGTTTACCAATGGAGGTTGTCAATAGCGCGGTGCGTTAGATAGCCTCTCGAGTTAGTCTATGTCCCGAAGAATAACCTGTGAGCTTTGGTTGGTTGTGGCTGAATGGCTGCTAACCCAAAGAGTGAAAGTCAGACTGAGCCATGAGATGAACTTGGACTTGGTGCCGATGCCAGTCGCCCACGCCAGTGATGGTCAGGTTCTGGACATGGACTCTGGCCTGGGCCAAAGGTGTCATTGACCCGCCGTTTCGGTAGAGTAGTCTGGGGACCCCACAGACACGGCTATACCCCGGCTCGTGCATGGAAAAAATGCAGATGAAAGATGCGGGGGGTTGACCTGAGCATCATCAGAATCGCAGTTTGCTGCGAGTCTCTGGGGACCTAGGTGGTGGTTGTTATTATCGCTATGGAAGTTGTGCTTGTATATGCTTCTTATTTCTTGAGACGACCAACAACTACCGTATTCCAGCACCCAGTACGACGTGCTCTTGTGGTCAGCAAATCGAGAGCACAGGCGTGTTATGAACTGGTGGCAGCTCGGCATTTGCGTAAAGGAGCCTCTTCTAGCTTGGGGCCGTTCCTCGGTCTAATGGTGCCGCCAAGGAGGCAAAGGCTTTCGCAAAACCTGAACGAGGACCTTATGAGACGATGACTATGCTAGTCCGGCCGCAGCTCATCCGTAGTTCTGCCGTTGTTGAACCATCTTCTTGCGTCCAGCTGACCTGGGCCATTGGAGTTCCAGACGCTTGTCGATTCAGCTTGTCATGAATCCTGACTCTTCCTCGGTATATCGCCGCACCGGCCCCAGAAATGGTCTCCACGCCGACATCGCCATGGGTCTGAAAAGTCCCGATTGAGCAATCAGAAGCGTCAGCCACATTCCCCTCATCTCGAGCTTCGGTGCTTTCGATTGCCCTTCTCGGGTGGTTGTCACACCGAAGCGTTTATGGATTCTATTTGGGATCGTGGCGTCTTCAAAAGCATTTCTAACGACCTGGACCTGAGCCCATGTTCTACTGGCAACCACAGACGAAACACAAATCTCAAGTTCATTCTCAGCCCCCAATCACGCGCCTTGTCCTTCCGAGTGCTACAATAGTCTCTCCTCCCTAGTCGACTCTAAGCCATTCGCCCACCATGGCAGATGCTCCCGAGGACATGGTCGAGAGCGTGCTTCCGACGCGCTGGAACCGGGACTTTGAAAAGATTGCCAATGATCTGTGCCCGCAGCTGCAGCGATGGACACGAACACCTCAACGCGTCATCACATTCGACAAAGACGAGGGCCAATACTTTGGTGTCCGTGCCGTGCCTGCGGAATATTCCATTGACAAGTTGCCGTCCAAGACTTGGGGGAAAGAGATGGCTTCATTCTCGACTTTGGTATTCACATGGTGGGATATCTCTCAATGAGACTAGAGTCCCGGGGCTCGCACATGGACGCCCCGTGCAGGTTGCGCCTCACATTCGGCGAATCTCCCTTGGACGTGACTCTCGGCATGGAAAATGTCAAGACATGGATCAGCACCAGCTGGCTTCCGGACGAAATCATCAATATCGACATGTGCCCTGAGGAGGTCTCTCTATCTCGACGATACTCGTTCCGCTTCCTTCGAGTTGAAGTCATCGACACCTCACCCAAATACAAGGTTACATTTTCCGAAGTCAAATGTCAATGTGTTAGCGCCATCAGCCAGAACCACGCCCTGGAGGCTCCGCAGTTCAACGATCCTCTCCTCCAGCAGATTGACCACGTTAGCATATCGACACTGAGAGATTGCATGCAAACCGTCTTTGAGGACGGACCTCGAAGGGATCGTCGGCTCTGGAGCGGAGATCTTCGTCTTCAAGCACTTGCAAACTACAGCACCTTCCGGGACTTCAACCTCGTCAAGCGCTGCATCTTCCAGTTTGCTGCCGTGGTGCGCGAAGATGACTCTGTGCCAGCTTGCATTTTTGAACAGCCTCAGCTCACGCCTTCGACCGACTACATTGTAGACTACGACGCGCTATTCGCCGCCATTACGTATGACTACGTGGTGGCATCGGGCGACAAAGCTGCGGGTCACAGCCTTTGGCCCACCGTCCTCGGCTGCGTGAAGCGGGCTCTTACGCATCTCGATGCTAACACTCACGTGTTTGATGAGTCCAAGGGTGAAGGATGGAAGTTCCTTGACTGGCAGCCTGGGCTGGAACATAGCGCAGGACTACACGGGGTTCTGCTGTATTGTCTGAAAGCAGCTAACTCCTTGGCCACGGTTCTCGGCAAGGAGGCCCCTTTTGTGGACCTCGTGGTCCAAATGACCGAAGCAGCGAAGGTGTTCCTTTCTCCAGACAATGTCTTCGTGTCTGGCCCCAAGGGACAGGTTAGCTTTGCGTCGGCGTCTTGGCTTGTTCTTGCAGAAGCATATCCTCAGGAAACCGCTAAGGCTGCTCTGGTTAACACACTTGCACACCCTGATGCTCTCAAGCCCCTGACCCCTTACCTATGGCACCATGTGTGCGATGCCCTCGCTACCGTGGGCTTGTTCGATAAGTGTGTGGAGATCATGACCAGCTACTGGGGAGGTATGGTCCGCGCCGGTGCAGACACTTTTTGGGAATGCTACAACCCGGAAGACCCTCGGGCAAGTCCCTACGGAGATGCTCGAAACAACAGTTTCTGTCACGCTTGGAGCTGTACCCCGACGTACCTACTAAGGGGGAAGCTGAGAGAGTTTGTCGGCGTCAAGGAAACGAAATCGGTCACCATGGGTCACTTGGACGAACATTGGATCAAGTCACAGGTCGGGAGTCAATAAGACAGCAGTTAGTCGGTGATTAGAGTAATTTGAGTCAAGTGATAGACGCCAGAGAAAATTGATAATCATTTCCCGAATGATATGTGCAGCTTGGCTTTTCCAATTAAGTAAGTATGTACAGGAAAATGAGATTGGTTCGTTTCTTGTCGAGCCGGGTCCTGGTTGCTTCACGTTCATGGCCTTCCCGCGCTTAAGCGGCGCCAGCAAGAGCACTGGCGGGCTTGGCACCAGGGTAGAAGGTAGTGGGGATGGCGGGAATGTCGATGGACTTGGTGATGCCGAGTCCGGCGGTGACGAGGCCGGGCATGGTGGCAGCGGAGTAGCTGGTGACGGTCTTGGTAGTAGCAGTGCTGGTGTAGGTCCCAGAGCCGGTGCGCATGCAGTGACCGGTGCCGAAGGCGTTGTTGCACTTGTCGACGATGGAAGAGCCAGACTCGGTCCAGATGTTGATACCGGACACGTCAATGTTCTCGCAGGGGACGGCGGCAGCGCAGAGGGCGACCACGGGACCGCGAGCGGCACCGTTGGCGGCGGTGCCCTTCCAGTTGGAGAAGGTCAGGTTTTTGTACTCGACACCGTTGCCGGCGACCTTGCTCTGGCCGGTCCAGGCAGAGTCGATCTTGAGGGAGTAGGCGTTGCCGTGACCGATGAAGTTCTCGAACTTGGCGTTCTGGAAGGCACCATCACCACCGTTGTTCTTGATCATGAGCATCTGGTTGGAGTTGGAGGTGTAAACGTTGCGGTAGTGGATGTCGGAGATGGCTACAAACAACTCTTGTTAGTGATTGCGTCGTAATAGAGAGATTCCTCTCGGAGCCTAGACGTACCAGTGTCAACGCCCAATGAGCCGATGCCGCAGCCACCGGACCAGTTGCAGAAGACGTTCTCGACGAGAATGTTGCTAGACTTGTTCTTGACAGTGACGCACTCGTCCTTGTTGGTGACGGCAACGTCGTGAACGTGCACGTTCTTGGCAGCCATCAAGTCGAAGCCATCAAGACCGCCCTGGTTGCCACCACGGACAATCATGTTGTAGACCTCTCCGTTGGTGACGGTGTCCATGACGAAGTGGAAAGCCGGAGAGTCAACGAGAGCAATGTCATGAACGCTGAAGTCGGTGACAGAGACGAATCTCAGGAGACGAGGTCCGTAGACACCGCTGCCCTCTGTTAAATCGTCAGTATTGTGTGGTGGCGATTGGTTTGGAGTGGGAATGTCTTACGCTTGTGGAATTCATAGCCGTAGCCCTGCATGGCACCCTTGGAGTTGCCGCTGTAGAACTCGACATCGGTTGACTTCTGGACGATGATCATGTGGCCGCCAGCAGTTCCAGTGCGGTAGATGGTACCCTCGAGGTTGATGGAAACACCAGTTCCGCCGGAGAGAGTCTGCCAAGTGCCGAGACCCCATTCACCGGCGGGGATGAGGATCTCACCTCCGGTCTTGCAGGCGTCCCAAGCGGACTTGAGGGCCGCGCCGATGTCTCCGGTGGCACCGGTCTTGGCGCCGTAGCTGGTGATGTTACATGTCTTCTTGGCGGCCTTGGTCGCGGCCTTGGTGGTAGGTCCAACGGTGCCAGACAGCTGGGCGTTGGCCAGCTCCGGGATAAGAGCGCCCAGCGCAAGGAGTGAAAAGGAAGCGAACCTCATGTTTGTTGATTTTGAAAACGAGTGAATACCGACAGAAATGTCGAGAACTGGAAGAGCAAAAAAGAAAACGAGAGACACCGGAATGGGACGACGGAATGATCAGGGAAAACAATCAGTCTGTATCTCTTTGAGAAAAAGGGCCCTGATGAGATGATAAAAGGAATCCCTTCCTCAGATCTCCCCTAACTTCCTCCACCAATGGGCCCAGCAGCCTTACCTCGAGTCCTCGACTCCTGTGGTCGATTCGCCATTTGCAGTGCCCACGCCGCTTCCGCCAGCGACCCCACGATCCGTCCCATTGTTTGTGGGAAATTGAACGGAACAGGTGCTCTGGAGAGTGGCTGTTTGACGAATCATGAAAATCGAACCCTCTGCGCCCGGGATTCTGACGCTGTGTTAATTAATCAAAAGAACAACACAGACAGTGGGCTCAAGAGCGAGCTCGCTTCACTCAAATGCCGTCCCGAATGGGTATTAGAGGTATGAAGTAGAGTACTTGGTGGCGCTATCGGGGCCTGGCCGCCAGACCATTCTCTTTACCCCCGGTAGTTTTGTCAGGGGTACTGCTTGCCGGACTGCTTTACCTCAGCATCCCTACTATGCAAAAACCCAAGGTCAAATCTTCTCGATGAACCAGGGCCATCAGGGGGCGACCTGGAGCGGCGCTGGGGTGAGCTTTGGTGAAACAAAAGGAAACGGCACAGATGAGCCGCGTCATGGTTGCAGTTCGTCCCGTCGTGGTCAAAACTTCAAAGTATATTCCATTTGTCTGGCACACGCTGCCCACGGCAAGGGCCACAGACTGGTTAAAAAGAGATGACCCAGCCGCATCTTCTGCCCAACAAGTTAAGAAACTGTCTCAACCATCATCCCGCATTTTGGGTATGATCATATCAAGATCCAAACTGGGGGGGCTGACGACTGATGATCTAGGCGCGGCAGAAATTCTACCCAGCATCATGTCCCACGTCCCAACGAGAAAATATCGGCATCCCACTGCCGGGGCAAAGTTGGAAACGGCCTAGGGGGAGAATTTCCCAAGTCCTTATTTTGATTAACAGTGTCCGCAGCCTTCGTATCAGATACAGAACGTCCGGGTATGCAGTTCCGTGTACCGTCCTCCGAACTAGCCCAAAAACCGATGCTTCTGGAACTGCTCCCATTCGGACTGCCAAGCGCCGTGCCATAACGGCGATGCTCCGTGAGCCAAGACGGGGACGTTGAAGCAACAGATCGGGACTACTATCGGGTTATGCGTGCCGTTCGGAGAATGTTCTCTCTATCCTCCTTCTCTTTCGGGACTCGGCCCGTCACGAACCATTTCCAGCTTCTTCAGAGCTCTCTCGATGTGACCCGCTGTGCAGTGGTTCGAGAATCTAGATGAAGATCTTCTTGATCAGGAACTCCCGTTTATTGGCTACTGCCGGCACTTGACTCGCCCACGCAAAGAGCCACAAAAATGGAGCGGAACCTCCTCCACTCGTGAGTTCGTCAATGATCACGGGACGGCAAACGCGGGTTAATCAGCGGTCTCGCTTCTTAACCTCAACCCTTAGCAGTTAGAAGTTCTAGGAGCAGATGGATACTGCATAGAGAGGCTAGTCAATGTACCTTGGCAACAGCTTCAACGCCGCGTCTGCTGTCAGCCTGTTCCCAAGACTGATATTCGTACATGCTTTGTACTTCGCACATGTGGTGACGAAGCTACGTGGCTACTACATGAGCAATCCACGATGCCAAAGCAGCACCATTTCTCCCTTCCTATCTCCGTTTCTAACCATCCACCTCTAGCTTCTGAGATCTCGATATGCACGACCCCTCAACATCCCGAGAGCCAAGAACAAGCTTACCACTGCAGCGCAAAATGAGCGGTATGTCAGCAAAAGGCATGGGACCAACCACGAAAGCCCAGAGGTCCAAGTGAGATCGTCTGTGAGACCCAGCCCTCTGGCGTCTGACAGGTGCAACTGCGCCGCCGCCTCTGGAACTCCTTTGGCTCTCCTCCCGGCGGCCATCGACTTGACTCGAACCGTCCTAGTCGGCGACTCGTCCCTCCGCCCTCAGCACCAAGACGCTCAGCAGAGACTCGGGTTGCAGCTCAGCCCTGCGACGCACGCCTATCGCGTTTGTCAATCGGGGCTGACGGTGCTACTCTGCCTACCACAAGGTTCTGCAGCTTGCATCCTTAGCTACCCATTTGCTCGGAAAGGTCCGAGTCCGGGGGAAGAAGATGAAGGAGGATTCATCACACCCGGATGCAAGGGATGCAGATGCCCGTCTCACTCTGCATAGCCTATGCCATACTTTATTCCGTAGGGCGACGTGCTTTCAGCTCCGGGAGTTCAGCGGGCGGTGCGTATGCGCAGCAGACTTCCGACGTGCTGTCTGATTTACACACCAATTTCGGCTTAGGAGGAACGACACGCCTTGGTCACGATAATGGCGGGCTTACTGGCACGTCGCGGCCTCTTTGCGAGATCCCTCTGAACGCACAGCCGGTTGTGGTAAGGCATAGGCTACTCTGAGAGATGGCAATGAAAATAGTTTCCGTGCAAACGACCTGTATTTCACTTTTTGTCAGATGTGTATAAATCCAACCTGGTTCCTACCCCGATATGGCGTCTCTTTCTTCTCATCAACAATCACTTCAAACAGCTCGTTTATAACTTCACATTTTCTTTTCCTCTTTTTTCTTTCCTATTTCCTTATTTCCTTTGTCGGTTTCTCTTTCCTTGGGACAATCGTTCAATCTGCAAACCTCGACTCCATCACTCTCACAATCGTCAACTTCTGCTTAATCTAAACTCGAATCCACCACATCTATCAATCAACAATGCATTTTTCCATCGTCCTCACTTTCCTCGCTGCCGTCGCAAGTCTTGCCTCGGCAAGCCCTTCCCTCAACACCAAGCGCGACGACACTGTCTGCGCGCCGGGTACTGGCTTCTTCCAGTCCTGTGCCAATGGCTTCCGCGGCTGCTGCGAGGCCGACGCCTGCACCATCGGCTACTGCCCCGGCGTGACCGAAACCTCCGCCAACGCTCCGGCCGAGACCACCCCCGTCAACCCCGGCCACTCGGCCAGCCAGCAATCCAACGACCCCACCGTCTGCCCTACCGGCACCGGATTTTTCCAATCCTGCTCCAATGGCTTCCGTGGATGTTGCAAGGAGGACGCCTGCACCATCGGCTACTGTCCCTCGGCCTCTGTGAAGCGTCAGGACCCGACGGTGTGCGCTCCCGGCACTGGTTTCTTCCAGTCTTGCTCCAACGGCTTCCGTGGATGCTGCCAGTCTGACGCCTGCACTCTCGGCTACTGCCCTACTACCTCTGCTTCCGAGAAGCGTCAGGATCCCACCGTCTGTGCCCCTGGCACCGGCTTCTTCCAGTCCTGCTCAAACGGTTTCCGCGGCTGCTGCAAATCCGACGCCTGCACCTTGGGATACTGCCCCGATCTGGCCATCGCCCCCCCCTCAAAGCGCGCCGCCGACCCTACAGTCTGCGCCCCCGGCACCGGCTTCTTCCAGTCGTGCGCCAACGGCTTCCGCGGCTGCTGCAAGCAGGACGCCTGCACCATTGGCTATTGCCCGGACGTCAAGACCTTTGAGACGGTGACCAAGACGGCCCCTCAGACGACCGCCACCCCGACCCCCGAGAGCAAGTCCAACGCCAACGCTGATCCCACTGTCTGCGCCCCCGGCACCGGATTCTTCCAGTCGTGCGCCAACGGCTTCCGCGGCTGCTGCAAGTCTGACGCTTGCACTATCGGCTACTGCCCCTCCAACTAAAGGGTTGGTTTTTGACAAGGAGTTGGACATACTTAGACGGATCGTCAATCGTGATTGATGAGCATTCGAGGATGGAAGATGGTATAGATGGCATTACACGGTGGAGTTCGAGCATAGCATTAGGGCGTTTGTTCTTTTCTGATTTTAGTATAATAGCGCATCTTGGTTGAACTTGGTCACTTGGAAGATAATACACCCACACTCCTTTCTTGTTGCGATTGCTATGACTGAAATGTAAATGCGCTGGCAAGTGATGAACGTGACAACTGATACCAGGGAGGGAGGGGTATTTACTGCCCATGTACTTTGCCGCTTTTATACAAAGGCCTCGTCAGCAGATCTTTTGTGAGCTCACGGCTGCTGGTAAAGGGTCCTAACGTGCTAACACAAGACAAGATGAAGTATATGTAATTGCTAATGAAATCGCGAGGCTATGCTTACAGGCCTCAAAAAAAGAAGAGAAGTAATGGTGAATCAAGTCAAAAAGACCCGCCCTCATGTATTCGAACCAGCCTCGGCCTGTTACCCGGCCACAGTGTCACACCATCCACCTCCCGCCTTACTCGAGTCCCCTGAACCGACGGTTGAATTCCTCCACAGCGACGGCCACCATTTTGTACAAAAAGGCGCGGCCACTTTCATCGCCAACAGGTAGGAACGGACCGTTCGTGCCTCCCCTCAGCGTCAGGCTCAGGCCAGTCCGCTCCTTGGCAATTGTCTGTACGTCCTTGAGGGGCACATCCCATTCCGACGTCAGTCGCCGGCTACGAATAAGCAAAATCCGAGCGTAAGTGACCATGACAACCATGTCCTCGCGTGGCAGTTCGAGGTGGGCAATGTAGTTCTCGTTGAAGTACTTGCCATTGTCGACCTGCTTCAACCATGACTGGCCAAGGGCTTCCCGGGCATTGTACGGTCGCACGATACCGTCAGAGGGCACGAATCGAGCAGGGCGGACGCGATCGAGTTCTGAGCCGTCAAAGACGGTGGTCGTGTTGCGGATGCCTTCCGAGACATTCGAGGCCATGTCTAGAACGCCAATAGCGGGCTTGGTAGCGAATCCGACGACACCCTTGCCGATTCCCTTGAAGAATCCAACAGCGCCCTCCTGCTCAGCACCCTCCAACGGCTTGCGGACGAGTCCACCCACGCCAGAAGCGGCGCTTGTGAAGAAAGAGTTGGCGCCGGTGGTGACCCCATACAGAGCATGTTTGGGTCGATTGCGTGCACGTGTAATGCGACGACGATCTTGAAATTGCTTGTCGAGAGTCGCAGCTGCAAGGCCCTTGGACAAGCTCCCAGTGAATTTGGAGAAGGAATCGGTGAAGCCGTAGACAGACTTCTTGACAAGTGACGCGGCTCCCTTCGCAACTCCGATACCAAAGTCCTCGGGCTTGTCCGAAAGAATGAGGCCTTGGTAGGGTTCGTAGAACACGTCCGTGAGGCCGGAGCTGATGTTGTTGAACAAACCAACGGGGTTTCCGAGGAAGTCGGCAGACCCGAGGATCTTGTGAACCTGGTAGAGAACTTCTTGGCTGTAGTGACTCGTGATGTTTTGTGTCAAGGCAGCTACGGACACGCGAACGTTGTCTAGCATGAGTGCATTAAGGCGAATCGGCGCGTCGTTGATATTACCGATGGCCATCGTCATGACATTGAGGAAGAACATGAGAGGGTTTCGAGACGACGTCTTGTCCTCGGCATTGACTCGTTCCGTGCGCATGAAGGAGAGGTCGAGTTGCATGGGCTGGATGTTGAGCAGCTCGAAGTAGATGTCTTGGCCAGATTGCTGCCGCTGCGGCTCTGGGATGTCCAGCTCCTCGTCACAGAGTTTGCCTTCCTCATTGGTGTCTGACCAGGCGGCCCCAGGAATATTGGAGAAGTCCAAGACAGCGTAAACAAAGTCCTCATCGAGCTCGATTGTCATCTGCTGCATCAACAGTGTTGCATACTTGATGTACAGCACCCCGTAGGAATCGTCCTTCACGCGAGTAACCATGGCGTGAAGCGAAGGATGTGCGTCAACCTCTTGAGCCCTCTTTGGCACGACACTCGGGTACAAGATCATCGGGAACAGACCACCGTACAGCTGGTTGTCTATTTGAATCCACTTAACAGATAGAGCGATAGTCTGATGTAGAGGAGAATCGTGGTAGCGAAGAGAGACGTCTCTGAATGTGACGTATGCAAGTTCCTTTAGTTGTGAATTGATGAGCGAAATTCCAATACCCGAAAGCTTCAGCTGAGCGCGGAAGGTTGCTGTCGTCTCTTGGTCTTTGACCTCAAAGCCATCGGTGCTCGTGCGAGATCCGGACTTGGACTTCTGTCGATACAGACTCTTGGATTGCCTGAAGTTGGACAGAATCATCGTCTGGGTAGGTCCGTCAGCGGCAACATTGATGTCGATAATCTTCTGTTGTCCGGATGTTGTCGCAAATTTCATTGGAATCTGATTGCCGATTTCCGCGAGCTTGACATGTCTTTCCTTGCCATGGGCGTTGATGATGATCTCACGGAACTTGGCAGCCGGGAAATCCCATGCGTATGGCATGATGCTCCTAGGCGGCAGCCTATACTTGATTGGCCTCCAGCCGGATCTGTCTTCGACTCCATCATCGTCCAGGCTAGGGTTGGCCTGGTAGAATGTGAATTCCGTATCACTCTCGTTTCGCATCTGGTAGGGCCAATTCTTAGTCTCCAAGCTGAGATGCAGGAAGATCGTTGCACCCTCCATTAAGATCTCAGCGCGAATCAGACGTTGGCGTTGGCCTGCTTTGGCAATCTTGACGTGGGTGGTTCCAATGTCTGATATGTTGAAAGGAGAGGTCCACTGGTTGTTCATGCCGGGATGACACAACGAAAGTTGCTTGATGGAGGTCTTCTGCATGAAGTGAAGTGGCTCATGGGCGCCGGGCTTCAGCGTCATAAACCCAGAAGAGCTAGACTCGCGTACGTTGATCTCCTCTCCAAGCTTGTTTTCCAGAACAAATCGTGGTGCGAGGGTAACGACCTTGGTCATCTTGTATTTGCCTTCTCCAGCCTCGGTGGTGATGCCAATGTGCACCTCAGTGTTCCTGGAGGGCGAGGGCAGCACCACCTCGGTTGTGCTTCCGATGGCGTCAAAACTCTGCGGCTTGCTCCATTCCGAATCCGCAATCTGCAGCAAGGCTCGGTTTCTATGATCGTCGTTGCCGTAGGAGAACATGAATGGCGTAGCTCTAGGACGGTTATTGCCAGACCTGGAGGACAGAGTCGACTGTCCGGCTGCAGGTCGTGCGCCCTGCAAGAAGCCCTTGGCTCTGATCTGCAGGTCAAGACCAGTCTTGTTCAGGATGATGTAGGGACTGTAGACCGTGACTCGGAAAGCTCCACCGCTATCAGGGATCTTGTGGTAGTGGAGCTTGAGATTGAGCTGCAAGCCTTCCTCGTCCTTGCAGAGCAGCCTGTCTTCCTTTTTGAAATCATCCGAAGCCCCGGAGTTGATGATGGCAAAGTCGCTGGGTTTGAAGACAGTGTCCTGCATGTCAACACTGAGGAGGAGGAGGTGTGATAGCTCTACAACATGTACGGGGCTAAGACCGCCTTTGCGGAGGAAGTTTGCCCAGTCCTTCTTGGTGTTCTTGTCGTAGATGCGATACTTGAAGTCGTAAGGAAGCAAGTTCTCGAGGATGACTGGAGGCGAAAGCTTGATGCGCATGTAAGGATAGTTTCTGAACGAGAGATTAGTCAAGGATCATGTTAAGATGATGGCAGACTTACTTGGTCAAAGGATTCGACCGATCAAAGGTGGCGTTGAGCTGGAAGTAAAACGGGTCCCCGTTTTCCCCCTTGCAAACCATCGTCCGGGTTGGCCGCTTCAAGAGATCTCTCCACCACAAGGTCTCAGAGGACCAGGCGTAGCCAAATCCAGAGTCGGGCCGTACCAGTAGAGACTTCAAGAACACAGCACCCACAGGAGCCGGGCGGCTTTCACCGGGCGCGATCTTCTCAATCTTGAGCAGATGGCCCTCTTGCGCGTCGTAGACACCGAGCTCGACTGGGATCTGGGTGAGGTTGTCAACTACGAGGGGCGATCTTAAAGTGACATATTTAACGTTGTCCTTGCCCAGGGTGACCTCCACGAGAAGTCGGTGCAAAATGTTGTCAGTCTTCGGCTTGAGGCCGTAGATCGCTTCACCCTCACGGTTCAGCCTGACGTTCTTGACCGGGTCAAAGCCACTACCTTCCAAGTGAATGCCGACACTACCAGTACTGCTCTCGGTCGAGAGGTTCTCTCGCATCTTCTCCCACGGTTCGAAGCTCCAAGGGACTTCCTGCCCGTCCTCGAGACGCGCGGTCATGTTGTCGTCCGTCGTCATACTCTTTGACTGTACGACAACGTCAAATCCGGTATAGTTCCGGATGCGGTAAGGGGCGTCCACACCACGCGGTTTGCCGAGAACATCCTCATCCTTGCTAAGGAAAGCGAAGGACTTGGACGCCAAAGCGATGGTAGCTGTCGTGATTGTGACATCAAAGATCTTCTTGGAAGCGACATCAATGGACAAAAGACCCGATTGCTGCTCTCTCGCAATGCCAAATCCGACCTGCCAAGGCTCTAGCAGAGGCTCCCACGCGGACTTTGAAAAGTTGTACACGTTCGTATAGATATCGATCGCAGTTTCAGCTTTGAGATTCGAAGACCAGTCTTCGGCCGTGGCGGTAAAGTTCTTGATACCCAGGTCCAGAATGGGAAGTTCGTGGACATCGCCGATAAGGACAACGCGGATGCCCTCGATTGTTGCCGAAAGTTCCTCGTGGCGCTTCGGCTGAGTTTGAACAGCTGTGTTGTTGGAATCACTATGGGCTTGTTTGGCCTGGGATGCTGCTACCAATGCAGTCTTGGACATCATAGTCTTATTCGCAATGGTTGAAGGGCCCTTGCCACTGGCAGTCCGCTGCTTCAGACCTGCTTGACGCAGCTTTCTCGCCTTCTCGTCCGCTGCCGATGCGCTCTTGCTCTCCTTCTGATCCTTTTGCTGTTGATCTGACAGCTCAGTCGCCTTGCTTGCGATCTGAAGTGCGAGCAGAATGTCTCTTAGGGACAACCTCAAAATCAGGGGTTCAATATCAGCATGGATGCTTGTAATGTTGGGTTTCGAGCTATCCATAGACATTTGGACTGAAAAGTCGTCAATGAGTCGGAGACGCGAGTCTTCGAATCGATCCATTCGGCACAAAAACATGCCGATCTCGGAGACCTGGAAGGTCAGAGCATGTTGCTGAGAAAGCAAAACTTGCTTAGTTCCCAGAACAATGGCTTCGGAGCTTGCGCTGAGGGGGTTGGCGATCAGGATGACCTGTGCATCGACAATGTTCACCCTATACGCAATGCTCATGGTGCTCTGTGGCTTCTCCTCCGTCTCTGCCTGCGGCTCTTCCGCGCCCTCTCTACTGCTCTTCTGGGACTTGGGCTTATTGGACCAAGTGACTTGCATTGAGTCGGCGTCGGCTTCTGATTCGTCGGGGGTCTCGAACAGAGACTCATCGTCTACCGGAGAAGGTTCCTCCGGTTGCAAGCCAACCATGACGAAGTTCTGGATGGCAAAGAGATAGTCGAGTGCAAAGATTATGCGTGGGCTGTCAACGGTGACGATTGCGATTAGGCTTCTGTCTTGGCCGCCAGACATTGTGATGCTGGCCATCAGTTGTTGAACCTCCTTGTTTGAAGAAGTCATGATACGTCGGAACTTGTTTGTTTCACGCGGACGGCTGTCGTAAATCGTGAATGAGTGGATCAGGAACTCGCCTTCGAGCGAACCATCGTTGAGCATTCTCGTCTTGAGTTTGGTGACGTCCAAAGAGAAGCGCGACAGGCTGGCATCTTCAAGCTTGCCGATCGGCTTGTCATCCGGAGCAAGTAATAGCTCCATGCCAATTGTGTTGACCTGGAAGACAAGGTCTAGTTTTGTCCATGTCTGGTTCTTGGGTGACAGTTCGGGCCCAAGATCGACTTGCTTCTCCTCCTCGCTACCCTTCTTGTCAAGTGGTATGGATCTTGCTCTTTGAAGAGTGTCCTTGTCTATTTCTCGCTCAGCTTCCTGATCTTGCTCTTCTGAATCGGTGGCGAACGCTGCTGGTACTGCCTTCGAAATCTCCATCAGGAACCTCAGTTGGTACTGAGTAAGTTTCAAGTTGAAATCCGACATGCTCCCTTCGATTTCGAGCTCGGGTCGCTTTGTGCCATCTTGGTGCTCGGCATACGTGACATTAAAGCCCAAGTCAACTTTGTCGATCAACTCCAACTCCTCTGAAAGGTCACCAGGATAGTTGAAATCGGACGTCAGACGAATATTGCGAATGCCTGCGGAGATCTTGGTCGCAATTTGGGAGTCTTGGGAATCGTCCAAGGGCGCGAACTTGTTCTGAGCGTAGATCTCACCCAAGTAGGCAGTAATAACGTCCCGTTTGGGCTGGCCGTGATTGACGACCCGAGGGAAGACGACAATTGGCGTCTTGACCACAACGTCGTACTTAAACTTGTTTGTGCTTTGTTGGATTTGGGTGGCCTGGGACGCTGCGGCTTGACGTGCGGCGTTGTAAATGGCTTGCATCTTGCCAAATTTGACGAGGAACTGAATGATCTTCCGGAAGGGCTCCTCGAGGAAATTAAGCTTGACGGAACCAGCCCGTAGGTAGACCGATGAGTCGTATCCAGGATACGCTTTCTTGTTGGTAGCATCGAACGTCTCGTAGCGGAAGTCAGCGAGCTCATCGCCTTGAATAGAAATGAGTTGCCTCAGGTTGGAATCCTCCGAGACACCTTGATTGATATCGTCAACCAGATTGAGGTTGCCCAGTCTAGCATTGACTCGCATCGTCTTGCCCAAAAGGAAGACTCCAACATCGGCGTGATTGAAAGACAGGGTTGCTAGGCGAATTCCATCGTTGTTCAGGATCAGACGGATACTCTTCAGGTCGATCTTGACTCTAATGGAGCCTGCGTTCGTAGGCCCGTCCTCGGGAGGAGCATCAACGGCAATCTCAACACCTTCGTCATCGTCCTCCGAATCGGAGATGGCCTTCTGTTCTTGAGGCGTCGCTGCCTCGTTGTTGTTCCCTGTGAAAGTTGCCAGGATGAAGTCAAGCAAGGTAAGAAGCGTCTTCCGCGTAACGATGAGGTTGATAGTCGATATTGCGGCGGTAACGTTCGTCTCCACACCTTCATACACAGGCATGAACTCTGGTGATAGTCGATTAACCTTGGTAAACTTGACGCTGACAAGACTACGATTCTGCTCTCGATCCTCAACGTCTCCAGATGAAACAATGGACTTGAACTCCGCAGGAGGGTTGTCAACAAAGTCGTCCATGATGACGGAACCAAGCGAGACCTCCGCGGACATGTCATAGGGACGTAGATAGAAAAGAAGGTCGAAATTCTCAGCAACAAGCTCGACAAGAAGCTGATCAGGCTTCTTCCTGTCAGGATCGCTCCGATAGAGGGATCCCTTGAGGGTGTCGACCTTGAACTTGAGCTCGAAAGAACGCTGTTGGAGCTTGAGCTGTTCCTTGTTGCTCCTACCACCATCGTCGGCGTCCTCAAACTCGTCCTGATCGTCGTCATCTTCGTCAATCACGATGGCAGTTTGTTGCTGCATAAAAGGGAATTGAGAAGACTTCCGGCGGCTATTGGTGTCCTTGCGAGAACGCGATCGGTTAGAGGCGGTACTCAGGCCACGTGGGCGAGTTGTCACTGCTTGGTCCTGGGAGTCCTTGATTTGCGCCTGTTGCAGCTCTTGGTTGCCAAACTTGGGGATGGCGACATCGATAATTCGCATCAAATTCTTGTACTTGGAATCTGATATGGTTGCATGGAGCATGGGAAGGTGGCCAGAGACCTTCAGTTTGGTCAGATTTGGCGCCTTGGGCAGAATCGAAGTCTCCACCACAAAGTCGACGTTGATCTCTTCCACCACGTGCAAGTGCTGTGTGTCGTCCTTGTTCGATATTTGAGCCTTTGTCGCCTCGATCGAGGGACCAATCAGCACCTGGGTGGAGGAGAGCTTGACCAAGAATTTGTCGTACATGACAGACTCTAAGCGCTTGAAGTCTTCGTCAGTGTACGATTGGCGTTGTTTCGACTGAATCTGTTTCATAGTGTCCTGGTCCACCAGCTCGCTGTTAACGCTGATATGACCGGCATCCAGAATTAGACAAGTAGATTCTTTGACGTTGATGCTGACCGGTACAATAATAAGCGGGGCCTGCAGGTCAAGCTGGGCATTGATGGTCTTGTGCTCCTCGAGAGCGAATTCCAGACCAGCCCGCGTCTGTTCTCGGAAGGTCTCTACGGTGGCGCCGGCGGTTTCCATCAGCGCCGTGATGGACTCCATGTGTCGTTCTGGTGGTCTAAAGAAGTCGGCCACGCCTACGACGAAGTTTGGATTCCAGACAATCTCGAGTGGCTTGAGGGATCCGCTGAGAGCAATGTCGCCTTCGCGATCGATGGGGTTTTGTTCGACCTCAAAGCGAAAGAAGGGTTCGTCGTCGTTATCTTCGAGCTCTTCGATGGTTAGGCGTTTTTGGTCGTGGATCTCGGGGGCGTCCTTGACTCTGACAATCTCGGGGAACAGTGAGTCTGGCGTGGTGCCATCGTTGACACGAAGTCCACCCAGACTGAGATCAGCCAGAAAGGAATCAGGACGCTGCAGCACCTTGGCTTTGAAAACATCAAAGTGCAGGCTCAGAAGATCACTCCGCTTGCCATTATGGCTCTTCTTCAGCGTGAAGCTTCCGGTGCTCAGCCATGCCTCAACTTGCATCTTGACAGAGTCCCGAGGAACATCAACTGACTCTGCCAAGGCAGTCTTCTCGTCAAACTCGATGGCGTCGTAGAGCTCTTTGCGCTGCTCCTCGGTGATTTGTGTGTTCTCATCATCTTCGGCATGGTGTTCCTGCTGCTTCTGGCCACTACCCCAGGCCCACGCCAGCCAGCCCTGTTGCTCCTGTTTAGGGGGCTGGTTCTTTAGGGCAGCGGCATTCTCCTTCTTAAGCTGGTTCCGTGCCAGAGATCGCCAGAATCGGAGATCCTCGTAATCGAGCTTGATCTCGAGTTTGTTGATGTCTTCGTTCTCTTGGGAGCTGAGTTGTTGCTGTTGCTTGCGCTTCTTGAAGAGTTCAATGTAGCGTCGGCGGTCATCACGTCGTTCTTTGAAGTATTCCCATGACCATCTACGGTTCTTCTCGTGGATCTTGCTGAGGACTGAGTCACCAGCAAACTTGAGCCAGGCCCTGGGGTCTTCCTTGGGTGTAACTCCTTTGGGCTGGAATTTTTTGTACTCTTGGTGGCGGATGAAGTAGTGGAAAAGGTCAACCATCATCAAGCCATCACGGTACTGGTCGTCATCGATTACGAGACCAATCTCCTCAAAGAGTAGACTGGCCTTGGCCTTGGGAGCATGGACATCCCCCGTCTTGTCGAGGACAATCTTTGCCTTTCCGTTGACGGGTCGCAGGATGAATTGGTGGTTGAGGCCTGTGTCCTCGGTCGACCCTATCAGGCTCTTGAACTTGTCAACCATCTCATCATGCGGCATCGGTGGTTTGTCGCCAGTATCGACCTCTCGGCCCGGGCCGAGCAGCTCTGTGTCTGTGTTCCAGTAGACGGCGAGGGCGCCGAGGGTTGCAAGCTTGTGGGTGCTCTTGGTCGAGTCCTGGACAAAGGTGGGCTTCCACTGGCCGTCGGTGCTGACAGCACTGAACTCCTCGAGAGTCACACCAAGTGCAAAGGGGTGTCCGGGAGCGGAAATGGAATCTTCATATCGGATATGGATGTTCTTGACTGTGACTTGCAGGTTGTCGACAATCTTGGTGACCAGGCTCTGGGTAAATGTCTGGCTCTTTTTCTGCTCCTCCTGGCTCATACCCTCCTGAGACCTCTCCCTGAGAAGCTCGGCAGAATCGAGTTTCTCCATCTTGATTCTCTGCTTCCTACGCTCTTCCTCTTGCTCGTCATACGCAGCCTCTTCCCGGGGGGAGGCCAGCAGAAAGACATCCTCGATGAAGACCTTGACGGGCGCGCCACGCAAGTTGGACCATGGGATTATGAGTGTGAGCTCGCCGAGATGGCCTTCCATGACGTTGATGGGAAGCTTCAGCTGGTCGAGAGCTTCCCTCCGAAGCTCGAGGTTGCGTAGCTTGACATCGCCAGACCAGATTCCAACCTTGAGCTGTGCTGGATCGAAATTCTTGACGTACATGCCCAGGAACCTATTGAGCAGGCCGGCAACGAGTCCCTCCAACATCTTGTCTGTATGTGGCGCCTTAACCCTGGCGAGGGAGGGTCAGGTTGGTGTTCTATCGTGTATCGGTAATGGGAAGCATAGGAAGGGAGAGACTCGGAAAGTCGGAACGCTCGATGACGACGGGCAGGGCGCAGGTCAGATTAGTAGCCGCCGGAAAGGCTCTGCCGTCATCAAAGCGATGCACGCTGTAGGATGGTATCGTGTACGGGGTCTTGGTGGGTTGCTCGGTTTTTGGGCGTCGTTACTTTTCGACGTAGGTGTAATATCAAGCGTACTATCAACGGTGGGTGATGTGGAATTTTTGGGTATCGAGGGGTGGATGTCGTGTTCTCGGATGGCGTGCCGTCGGCCGTGACTCCGGGTCTGAGGTGTACTGGCGGCGAAGTAGGGCAAGGTAGGTAGGCAGGTATGGGAAAGAGAATGCCGCGTCGCAGATTTGCCCAACAGTGAATGTTTGCCAGCTCAAGTTTGACAGATTGCAGGCTCGTCTGCGTTGTCGATATTGAGCTGGTGCTTGTGCTTGTGCTTGTGCTGGTACTGGGGGGTGGGCGTTGGCAGGGTTGGTTTGGTCACAGTGTCGGGGCAGGTTGGCGTCTGGACTGAGGGAGCGGCGGATTTGTGCATGATGACGCTGCCTGATTGTTGAAGTGGGTGAGCGCCAGCCAGCTGCCAAAGTGCTTTCCCCCGCACCAGAGCCAGAAACAGGCCAGGGCAACAGCTCGGCCCAGGGCAGACTGTGTGGCTGCCCGCTGCCTCTTGCCAGAACTTCAGCTGCTCCTGCTCCGAATGGACCGTCACAGACGTCTACAAGTGGATCCTAGTGGACCCGTTGAGCCACGGCAGGGTGGGTCTACCGACTACACAGTACTCCGGACTTCAGTCGAGGTAGGTAGCTAGGTACATACCTACATCATAGCCCGATTCGGTAAGGCCCTCACTCAGGTTTGTACGTATTTGTATCAATACTTTAAGCGGAACTCGACTCCCATCATCAAAGAGGAATAGAGGTTATGAGTCTTGGCTACGGTAGGCAAGTGTCAAGTGCTCTCTCTTTTCGGTTTTGGAAATTCAATCATGATCTGGTGCGTTAGGACGAACTACAACATTGGAATGTCTGTGTTAATTGCTACATGTGCGCTTGCGATGGTAAATACCTACGTCTGGTAAATACCTACGACTGAGGAAATGCACTCACCTGCCTTTCGTGCTCCCTTGATTCGGTACCTACCTGCCTAAGGTACGGAGTACGGGCTGCGTAAGTAAGGTGAGGTGAGACAGGTACCTAAGGTAGTTACCCAAGGCGTGGCATCGCATCGGCACAGACGGCGGGGGATAGAAGAGGAGGAGCTTGGGCCACTAAGCAGTAGCGGTACTCCACCCCACTCAGCTGCTGGTTCGTCCAATGCGGAGCCTCTGGCCCGGACGTCACTGGGTGCCTACCACCTTGGGCATGGGACAGGTCTCCACATTACGTCACCATCCGGCAGCTGGAGCTCTGGCAACCTCGATGGCCTGGGCTGCGTGCGATAGCTGTGTGCCTTGGTTTTCCACGTCCAGTTCCAGTTCTGGACCCGAGCCTTACATCAACTTGAGGCAATTGGATAAGGTAGGCACTTTGCGAATTTAATTGGTCCTCTCGGGCGACACCAAAAGAGGCCTTCAAGACACCCGGCCGGACTCTTGATTTGCTTCAACAATCATCAACAACAACTTCCCACAGGCATTGATACCACCAATTCCCAGAGAGGATACAACTGTTTGCTGGCTTCATTCCGACCTTGATTCCTTCCGTTCATACATTTGGACTACAACTTGAAACTGTCCAAAACCATACCAACTTCGCCATCCTCGCACACAAGATAGCTCCTGAAAACATACGCCAAAGCTCCCCCACGATGCTTCGCTCTTCGCGTCAACTCGCGCGGATTGCTCCACGCAAAGTCGCAGCTCCCTCAGCAATCCCGTCAACACCCTTCTCGACGAGGTCTCCGTCGAGTGCTCTTCACACCCCCAGGCGACCTGCTTCGGCCCTCCAAGCTCGTTTGATTCCCTTGTCCCTCCAAGCGCACTACACAAATTCGCCCTACGACAAGATTGATAAGAAGGCCGAGGCCGAGATTGCAAAGAAGAAGCTCGAGTCTAATCCCGAGGCGGTTTCGACCGAGTCGTCTAGGATTCACCTCTTTGAGCCGGAACCTGCAAAAACACAAAAGGAAGAGGATCTCACGGGAGGACTCAAGAAGGAGTTGGTAAGTCTGCACCAGCCTGCTCCGCCCCAGATATCATACGGTACACACCAATTGACACATTACCGATAGAACATTGTCAAGGATACCTTCAATCTTAGCGAAGTGCCAAGGGAGCCCTACTTGCTCGGTCTTGCAGGCACTCTGCCCTACCTTGCTACATCCCTGAGCACAGTCTACCTGAGCTGGGACCTGAACCTCGAATGGCCCTCTACGTCGACATTTGCAAACCATATTTACATGAATCATGATTCAGCGCAATACTGGCTGAGCCTCCTCGAGCCCATTCAGCTTGGATACGGCGCCATCATCATCTCCTTCCTTGGAGCAGTCCATTGGGTGAGCAGCATCCGCGCGTCAACTGTGACGGAATGACTGGGCTAACGCGACTGCAGGGCATGGAATACGCCGAAAAGACGCCTCATCCCACCCGAACAAAGTTCCGCTACGGCATGGGTGTCGTCGCGCCTATGATTGCCTGGCCGTCCCTCCTCATGCCCGTCGAATATGCCCTCACCTCGCAATTCGCCGCCTTCACCTTCCTCTACCTTGCCGACACCCGAGCTAAGAACAAGGGCTGGACCCCGCAATGGTACGGAATCTACCGCTTCGTCCTGACTGCCATTGTTGGAGTCTCCATCTTTGTCAGCTTGGTTGGTCGCACCAAGATTGGCAACGCACAACCCCATATTGGCGAAGGCCTAGCTGAGAGCATGCACCTGGGCAAGACCGACACCACCAAGGACTGGGCTAAGCTCGAGGAGGAGGAGAGAAAGAAGCAGAAAAAGGAGAAGGAAGAGGCTGAGAAGAAGAAGAAGGAAGAAGAGAAGAAGCAAAAGGAGGAGGAGAAGAAGAATGCCAAGAAGGGCGACTCCAAGAGCAAGAGCAAGAAGGATGACAAGAAGGCCACCGGTGCCAACAAGAAGGACGACTCCGAGGAGGAGGAAAAGGAGAAGGAGGAAAAGGAGAAGGAGGAGGAGAAGGAGGAGGATAAGCAAGATGAGGACGACAAGCAGGATGAAGACAACAAGCAGGATGACGAGAAGGAAGAAAAGTCTGAGGACAAGGACGGGTCTGAGGATGACTCCAAGGATGGGGATGAGGACGATTCCAAGGATGAGGGCAAGAAGAAGGAGAAGAAGGAGTAAAGGCGTTGTCGGATTGATTCCCACAGCAGTCTGGAGTTCTCCCGATTACTTTTTCCCTAACTGTACTGTAGTTGTATTTGCGCGGCGGAAGAACATTGCGAGCCAGGTTAAATGAGCAAGGCGTTTGGAATATTTCATGTACACCGTTGAAGCGAGCACTATATTCAAGCAAGCTATCGATTACCAAAGGGATGGACTATCTACATTAGTCATTGCTACTCTATCATGATGTGAGGTGTACCATAGCCCCAACGTCCTCTCGCGGCTGTGGTGCTATAAAATCCCGTATAACTTCATCACGCACCGACCTCAATTCACATTGCCAACCGCTGTGACAACTCTGCTTCTCGTCCCCCACGAAGGAAACTCATCTGGGCTAGACCCCTTCAAGGCCGAAATTACCCATCGTCCAGTATACCAAAGGCTACATAACCCTGAGCAAGTTTCGAGCCCTGACATCGCAGGCTGTCGGCCTCCCCAAGCAGAACTAGAAGGTGTAGGCGAGGCCGAGCGAGCTGCACACACGTACCCACGCATGCCCAAGCCTCGCAAGCTTCCGTCCGTCTTTTCGTTCTTCTTCTTCTTTTTTTTAGCATATGCTCTGTCATCATGGGAAATTTGACGCGCGGCTGAATACTCCTCCTTCGGATCCGAAACGGCGACAAGACCTCCTGGTGGCAGAAGCGTGTCTGAGCACACTGCCGGATATTCCCTCTTCTACAATATTCAGATTCGTGATGAGAAGGATATGTCTAGGGAGGTAAATAGCCAGTATGTCTGAAGAATACGAATATACTCACTCACAAGTCCGACGAGGATTGCCAGGAGATGGCCGCAAGAGAAAAAAAGACAAAAGCCCGAAGCAAATTCAGGAAACCACTCCGCCCATCCCGGACGGCACCGGCAGTCCCGTAAGCCCCGTTTATTTTCCCGACTGGCCCCTCCCAAGTCCGTCCACGATCCCGTCCGATCCGCCCGATCGATGGTCGAGAGGCCTTCTAATCGTTGACGTTTTCTCAGAAGTTGCATGAATTCTCCCGGCCGGACTACCCGAATCAACCCGTAGAAACGAGATTGAAGAAAAAAGACCGCGGTCTTCTTGTTTCCCCCCTCCCCCTGGGCACCACCTGCCGTCTTGTCATTTGCATCCTACATCCCGCAATGACCTCACTGCTTTTACGGGCCTCGACCCCGCCAGACCGTTTTGCGGCGCACCGCGGTCCGTATTCCAATATCCCCGAGCCTTGTCGCAAGTATATCCAGGTACACGATTTTTGTCCCCACGGAAGGGTTTCTGGCGTTTCAATCATATTCAGGGCAGGCGGCAGACGGCCTCGGCATCGACAGCAGGACAATACAGCACAGCACGGTTCACCCATTTTTCCCTGTCGCGAGTTAAGGCGAGCCAAAAAAAAAAAAAAAAAAAAAAAAAAAAAAAAAAAAAAAAAAAAAAAAAAAAAAAAAAAAAAAAAAAAAAAAAAAAAAAAAAAAAAAAAAAAAAAAAAGCCCGGCAAGAACGCATAATCCAAGGCGGAGGGGGTCCGAGGGGGGATAACAGCATTACCCGGTGTCCTTCGGCCATCCGTTTTCGCAGCCATTGATTCTTTTGCTTTGATACCGTTTACGATCCCTCGGGTAATCCCAAGATCTGCAGGGTGTTGACTTGAAGTCCGAGAATTCTTACACGGCAGAATAAGGTATGAGAAAAGCGCCAACCAACACGAGACTGATTGGTTTTACGACGGACTCTTCCCTGATCAGCATCCGCATCAGCACCAAGCAGCACCGCCTCACCACCACGAGACGCAGCTTAGAAGGACTCTCTAACTGTGATACGCCGCCCCGAGATTACCATACTATCCAATCCGCAATAGACAGGCATGGCAAATCTTCTACATACTCCCGCGGAAAGCGTAGTCACCTCGCTGCACGATACGGTTCAGCAACCCTTGAAGATCATCGCCAGTGACGTGGTGGGGGTTGGCTACCCCAGCAAAGGTGAACGTCACCCACGTCAGGCCAGGCGACCAGCCACATGGCAAACTCTCAGAAAGAGCCTTTTCCCTCCCCCTCTAAACGAGGTGCCTTGATTTTAAAGTGATTTGCGTTAGGGTGGAAGGGGAGACCCGATCAGAGGGGGGGGGGGGGGGGGGGGGGGGGGCCAGAGGGTGCGGGGGCGCCCTGTTCATTTTTTTTCTTTTTGTTTTTTTTTTCTTTTTTTTTTTTGTTAGTTTGAGTGGGGGTGGGGGGTGGGAGGCGTCGCGGGTGGGGGGGGGGGGGGGGGGGGGGGGGCGACGTAACTTCGTCGTAGGGCTCATTCTAGCTTTTTACCTTTTGTCTTTTTTATCCTTTCTCTGTATGTGTGTAATCACCAACAACCCACGGCCCAATGGCCCCCTTGACTCCTGAGAAACCGTTTAAACTCTCCCAGGATTCCGGGTTCTTTGCATCCCGCTGCATTCGACTGACACGGCTCCAGTGCTCTGTCACCGTCACTGGGCCGGGCAAGGCAACTTGCAAGGTAAGGATTCTCGCAGGCATCTACATAGTATGTAAGTCCCTCCGCCACGAATCAGTTTGGTGTTGAAATCTTTTTTACCTCGCTGATGTCATTGCCTGCCACGCTACGCCACGCCACGCCGTGAAGCCTTTTTTTTTTTTTTTTTTTTCCTTTCCCAGGGTTCCCGCGCGGATGGAGCTGCCAAAGAGTTTAACCCCCCTGGAAACGTCGCTTCCGAAGCGGACACGATGTTGTCACTGGCTCCTGTTGCCCCTCTCGCCGCCGCTCCAAGCAAGACAGAACTACTTTACGGAGTACCCTTTTGCTAGTCAATTGGGCACAGCATTTGTGCGTACAAAAGTGAGTAAAGTAGTGCATCCGTGGTGTAATAGTGACAGTGGGCGCGGGGTTGGTCCCTCCCGAGCAGGAAACCCACGCAGCCGGCAAGGATAACTCGAAGAAGACGAAGAAGAAGAAGAAGAAGAAGAAGAAGAGGATGAACCCCCGCCCCCCCCCCCCCCCCCCTTCTGCCCCTCCATCGAACCTTGATGTCATCGCCACGACGCCGGACCACGCGCCGCGTCTCAGTTGATGAACGACATGGAAAACCTCTTGTCACGATTTCCACGATACCATGACTCCATCCCGTGGCGAAACCTGTCTGTTATGCTCACCGTCTCTGTGCCTTGTGGAACAACCACCCCATGAATCTAACTCTCACTCTCCGTCGGTTTGGCTGATCTGATGATTCCGTTTTCCCACAGTTCGGCCTGCTTGACATCCACACAACCATCAAGTTCGACGGTCCGGTGCGGTGTGCGTGCGGTATCGGAACCTTTTTATGGGGGTTAAGTGTGTTCTGTCACCATGTGGTTCAACCGTTTTGCATCGGACCCCAAAAGACGAGGGGCATGAACACCATCCACACCTCCATACGCAGTGCCTAACTAACTGGTCGATTGAATCCATCACCAAAACTTGCGACGACTCGCGCATTTCAACTCGTCGCGACCTCATTCGCCTCCCAACCCGGAGCTTCTCCGCCGATGCAAGATAGCACTGTCATGGTGGAAGGCAAAACTCTACCCATTTTGTCAAAAGAATGTCATTTTTTTTTTCTTCTTTTCTTTTCTTTCTTTTGCACATGTTTCGCCGCCGCGACCCGGTCCTCTGTACCTTTACGCCTTTTTGGTCAATGATGTGCGCTGCAGGCCTGCAAGTTGCAACAGATGGACCCGTGAGCGGAGCCGCCAACGCTTCTTCTTTCGTGTTTGCTCGGCCGTATGTAGATCTCTTGATGAGAAAGCTGCGGAGACGTTTCCCCCCGAAGCAGTGTAAGATCGCCGTTCGCCGCAGCCAACACACGCGAGAAATACCCCGAGGGCAACGCCTAGGCATCTTCACACCTCACCAAGTACCTATCGCAAAATCCCTTTGTATACTACATCCCGCCGTTTGATAACATGTACGGTAGAATCGGCTGTAGCGTGTCGCCGCCGCGCCGTCGGCGGGTATCGTGCATAAAACATACCATCACCAATGATGTTTCTGTTTGTCTGGGTGAAGTGTGCATCAAACATCCAAACCTTCAGGAATACCCATATTGGTCCGGCGCCGGTACCTACCAGAGAGCGAACCGGTCACATGGCCTTTGCCGGCCGGCAAGGCACCCGTCATGCGGCATGCCACACAACTGGACAAAGGATGCCCGCCGTTGGCCGGGACTCGAACCCAATCACTCACTCTTCACGGCACTCGTCTATAGAGCACTGAATAGATATATGCGTTGCAACTTGCGACAAGGCTCTGGGTCCTCGTGACTGCTGCCTCATGGCTCTGGAAACCAACCCTGATCCCCGCCCCTTCACCGGGGCTTGGTTGAACGAGATCGCAGCTGGTGACTTAACCCCCATCCCCGCGATAAGCCGCAAATCGAGATCTTCCATCCTCTTGACACTTTTTTTTTGACATGTGGCTCTCTGCCCGGCGGCCATCTCCTTGTGGCGGGCCTCACCGACCGTTTTCCGTGCGTCTGGCGCGGCCCGTAACTTCAAAAGAAAGGAGCCGACACTTTTGCCGGTATACCTACTTGAAGCGGCCGGTTTACGGAAGTGTGGATGCGTGTGTCTATACGGCATGCGCGACGATCAGAGTTCTTCTGTGAGAGATTCTAGGTTTTCTGCAGCGTGCCAAGCGATACTCCGGGTACAAGACGAGATACAGCTGCAGTTGGTCAATCAAGTCCTTCCTCGAAACGCCGTGCCTTGCTCCGGTGAGCCGGTCCCAAGAAACGCCAAAGTATTGCCGTTGCCGGATTTGGTCCGAGGATGAGGATGGGCATTGAGTGTGGAAAAACATTCTTCTTCTTCTTCTTCTTCTTCTTCTTCTTCTTCTTCTTCTTCTTCTTCTTCTTCTTCTTCTTCTTCTTCTTCTTCTTCTTCTTCGACTCTTGGTGCAAAATGTGGCCTCAATAAGCTTTCCCCATGCGGTTGGATGGCATGCGCGACGCTGCCGTGACCGCTACGAGGACTCGAGCTGAGTCGAAGAAGGCCAGTAGATCCCGCGAGAACTGATTCAGGCCGTTTCATACGGGATGGTCGCAATGTGCGTGAATGAGTCGGTGCTCTTTCGGCTATGCCCGAGTCGGTCGGTGTACGTATCCCCATTGTCGCGTGGGATTCGGTGACTTGAGACGACATGCTGTACGCAGTACACTACGGATACGGTGTGTGCGTGTTTGAACCGTAAAGATTCATGTTGGGACTAATCCTGCACACTTGGGCTTAGGCATCTAGGTAATCCTGTCTTCGGATACGGTACCTAGAACTCTGAGATGGCCAACGGAAAACTGTAACGGAGGGTGTATGGATGGCCGGCCGGACGGTCAGCGGTCTGGAGTCCTCAGTCCCGTCGTACGTAGTCTTCCGTGCCATCTTCTGTAGCATCTACCCTAAGGAATGTTTGTTCGGGCAGACGCGGAGCAGGCGGTGAAAAGGCGCCGAAGCACACCGAAGCACACACACATACACACACACACACACACACCCCTCCACCACGGCCCTGGCGGATTATCCTTCTCCAGGTTCGCTGCGCGCTTCCATCCTCCCGTGGCCTCGGCGCCCCCTCTCTGTCGACGCGGGGTACCCAGCGATCGCCCGGCCGCAAAGGACCCTGAAGCACCGAATCCGCTGTAATCCGACTTACTCACGTTCCGTGGGTAGCTTTGGGACGCACAACGTGCCTCTGGGGATCGCATCTGGTAAGCACCAGCCACAGACGAGGTTCCATACATGACATGACCGGGCCGATGCCTGTGCCGCCATTTGGAGCAGATACAAGAGGGAAAACTCATGGTTTTGCTGGTGGAAAAGTCGGGGTGTTGCTGACGGAAGCAATCGTGGCACAGCTCGAGCATCAGCAACCACCCTTGGTGAGCAGCCCAACCAACAACCCAAGAGAAGGGGCCATGTCGTGCGTCTTTGGTCCCTCCATCTGGGCTCCGCACTGGCGGGAGATGCGGCTACGGGATGGGTGGGTGGGAAGCGGGTGACTGGCCGGAAAGTCACGAGGCTCTGGTTCGCCGGACCGTTGACGAGTCCAGGTGAGCACGCCGTGATATTCTCGCCCTGTCCGCCGCCCGTGACCGGTTTGGGCAGGAGGACACTGCGAAGTCGTGGTGGGATGCCATGCCAAACGGTCCAGCGGCTACACATACTCTTGTCCATAAGAGTGTGAGGGGGGAGGAGGGGTTGATGGTCTTGCTCAAAGGTTACATCCCCAACATCTGGCATCTGACAGACCACCCACTTGAGCTCGATGCCTAGTATTTCGGTGATGAGTCGTAAGATGGGGGTTCGTGGCACTTTTGGGATCCAGAGAGGCCAAAGGAGGTCACCGAGGCCAGCGCGGGAAACGCGTGGATGAAAGGCCTGAACGGCAAGGATGACTGCGATGCCACTACTCAGTTGCGTGCTCTTGTATTCTTGTTGTACCACGTTCCGCGCCCAACGCGAAGACGAGATGCTAAAGTCTAAATCGTCTCCTCAACGCAGCCCATTTGTCGGGCCTGCGATGTGGTTACACGCGAGTGACAGGTACGAGATGCAGCATGCGTGTGTCTTCTACAGAAACAAAGGCAAGCCCGACTCATCCGTCCTCGTTGGGGGCCTAGTAGCCAGGCAGACGATCCAATGGAGGGGCTCCGAATGCAAACCTAGACACCTGGGATGGGCTTTGGGCCATATTCCATGACCAAAGCATGGCGATTGGGTGCGTTTTCGCGAATTGGCTAGCAACGCGGGATACTTCGCACCATGGGCATTTAGTGTTGGGTACGAAACTAGAACAATGAACATTAGGGTACGGAACAACGGGGTCGAGAGCGCCATCCGTCTCGGGTTCCAAGTACCGCAACATGACATGGTCTGGCTTCCTTTATTTGAAATGGATGGCGAGATGCAGATGACTGGACTCTAGACTCAGGAGACCTTCGTGCGACTGGTGGATATTGCAAGTGTTGGCTGACTGCCCGAATAGGCATCCCATGTTTTTTTTCCCCTCCTTCTATTTTGTTATCGCGCCTCTTCCCGCTGGCGTGGTCAACGGCGGGCATATGAGACGAGATGGTGCTTTGATACCTCGGCGGTCCATCCATACTGCGGCAGCTATTTTGATAATGGCTGTTTTGATGAAATGAGGGGACGTCTGGGGTTGAAAGAGGGGAGGAGTGTTGGCGCGACGAGCAGCCAAAAACGGCTCAAGAAGAGCACGGATGGTGGCTTCACAGACGGATTCCGCTGTCAGATCCTTCAGTTTCGAGCAAGTCTGTCCAGAAGCAGACTTTGGGTACGGGGCATGGGGCGATGCATCAGTCTGGCGTGATGATATTCCGGGGCTTAAATGAGTTGATCGTTGGCGATGAACCGATAAAATTGCACGTCGCATACCGATGCGCGTATGCCCCCAGATGCCCCAGATGGCGAGATGACAATCGGCAGCTCGTTCTTTTTTTGATGTCCAGATTCAAGGATGACACTGACGGGTGCCCAGTTAAAAAGGCTGTGGACTGTGTAACCGTGGTTCAGCATCCGAGGTCCCCATTGCATTCAGCAATATCCGGACGGGCCTTCAGGGCAGAACGGGTAGCGTCCGTATTTGATTTGCAGGGTTGGTCCTTTGGCACAGCCTGCCAAGATCCAGGAGGAGGAAACGATAGAGGCCACAGACCAAGGGGCAGAGGGGCCAAGCCAAGAGAAGGATGTGCCGTCCATCCATCACCGTATCAGTCCCTTTGACGGAGCCTTGTCGCCGTCGTCGACGTTGCCCTGTCTCGAGATTCGGACCCTTTTATCAAGGTTGTCGGTCTAATGCTTCAGAGTGCGAGATGGACACGCAAGCAGGACGAGCATAGGAGCCCCAGCGTGTTTGTACAATGTCTGGCTATACCAGTACTTCGTGAGGTTCTCTAGCGGACGAGCTGATGGCGATGTCGTGTCGAGTGTTTCTTCGTGTCAGTCTCGCGCGTCTCATCCATCTTGATATGACGTGTTCGTCGGCCAGGTTCCGCCATAGGATCCAAGAGGCGATACACATGCTTGGCTGGCGCACATCATTTTCCGAGTCAGGTATTCGAGGCTCAACAACGCTGCGGGTGTGGTACCAATGTACTCTGGCACTTGTAGGTATCTGCAAAGGGACAAGGGCCAAGATCTGAAGCTTGACATGATCTGCAGCGGCCCTTTGGTATCTTGACTCTTGACACACTAGGGGCCTCGGGAATACTTACGAGGTAGACGATCAACAAAGGCGACGACGGACGGGAATACTCTTTACGGGTAGAGGCGTCGATTGGCTAAATAAAAAAACAATAACCTGCGAGGTTCGAGCGTGCGTTTGGTTGGAAAGTAAAGACCTTATTCTCGACGAAACAGACAGCGGGAGCCAGTGACTGGAGAAATGCAGCAGGTTGGCGTGTCATTGGCGGGCTGAAGACGGAGATAATCTGGCAGGCGAGACAAATGCACAAAGTTGGAGCCTTTGGACGAGAAACTTGAAGGAGAGACGCTCACCTCACTCGGTGAGATGAAAGACGGTGTAGACGGCGTAGACGGTAGATTGGGACAGACTGACGGTCGGTGTGTCAGTGTCAAAAGTGGAAGGAACCCCCCATCTTTTGGATGGAGACATTGGTGGACCGCAAGTGCAAAACAAGAAGAAGGTAAGTGCAGGTACGTCGAGTACGTATCCGTCGCTCCATGCCTTGTAGAGTAAGGTAAGTATCGAACCCCCCGCTGCCTTCCATCCTCAGCGAGTTCTCACTCCTCGCGGCAGGTCACCTTCCATTCGCCGTCAGCCGGTCTCGTAAAGCAAAGTACCTGCGTACTCCGTACCTGTCATCCGTATCTCGTCCAGTCCTGAACGCCGTATCCGAGTTTAGGTAATTACGAACCGTCTTGCCTCGGTCATGGTCACCCGTGCCTGGCCTCAAAGTCCGTTTCGCTTCGTTATCTCAACGGAAGACGGCCGACCCGAGAAATCCACGCCTGGTCTGCCCGAGGCGCTGTGTCTTCCTTTTCCCCATCTTGTTTCTCAAAAATCCCCTCAGCAGAAAAGACAAGAAGATGGGATCATGTTGAAGGGCCTGGTTAGTCTTCTGCCTTTTCTGCCTGCCATGGCCGAAGCGACGCCGCGACCTGCCTTCTAGGGTGCCTGACTCCCGCCTGAGGAGGTAACCTGCAGCCCGCAATGTGCCAGTGCCCTCCCCCAGAGCCCCGTCTTCTTGCCTGGTGGCCATGCACCCCAAGGTTTCCCCTCCGTGTAAGAGGTGAGAGGGTCGACATGTACATCTGCAGATCATGGCAGCGTAAAGGTACTTTGGCCTTCAGCCACGGACGGCCGCCCTGGTGCTGACAGGAACGGACGTATTCCGTTCTCGGCGTGTACGGATACTTGCCCAGGGCTTACAGTGAACTGTTATCCGCGTCATTACTCGCCGCTGGTCCCAGGTTTTGAGTGCTGTATCATCGCTGCAATCCTCGGCCGTGTCATGGACTCATTCATGGCTCAATGTTTGAATATCAAGTACGTAGTCCGGCAATCGACTCCCATCAGGATGTGCTTGTCGCTGTTATTCTGTCATTTTATCTTCGCCTCCCGTCAGCTTGATCCAATACCGCCCGGTCGTGCTGCGGTCCTATTTTTTGACAGCCGCCAGATAAGGCACGGATAAGAAGGCCGGGAATGACACAAGATTACAGATAATCTTGTATTCGCAAAGGTCAGCTCCTGTAGGTACCTAGCTACTCCGCCTTTTCGCCATCATCATCCATGATTCTACTACCTTACGCAGTACCTTGGTATATCTTGCTCTACGGATACCCGCCCTTTGCCTTGTCCTTTATTCTTCCGTTTCAAACGGATCCCCGGGGCCCTCGGCAGAAAGAAGAGACACCAAAGTGCAGGGAGTGATGGGATTGGCCAGACATTCGATCGATACAGATATACCAATCTCAGATCTATAGGTAAAATCACGACCTGCACCGACTTAGCGCTGTCTTTCGTGTATTCTCTCGGCAATATGCCTCAGCTGCCCAATGTCTCCAGATGTATCTGTATCTCACGCACGGCCAACGCTATTCACGGATATTCCAAAGTGTTCAGCTGCCGGGCAAATAAACATCATAGTACCTACGGACAGTGTAGACTTTCAAACCCTCTCCCCCAATCGCATCGTCGTGGTCGACGATCCAGGCCATCTAGGCCGCCCAGGCCATCCAGAAGCAGGCTGCACATTTTGAGGTTGCAAATACCCCAAGAGTCCAGACCTCTCCGATGGTCCATCTAAGCTCCTATGGTAGCCTTCATTCCGGACACCGACACGTCGGCAGTCCAGATTACCCCAAGCCATCTCACGGAGCAAAGCTTGCAACGGGCTAGAGTTACAGCCACGTCGCCGACTTGGACGGAGCGAAGGAGTCCAGCAATAAGGTAGTTGAATCATCACGACCGAAGCCGGTGGTATCATGAAAGTACCTACGCTTCCACTTCCGGAACCCCCCGCACCAACACCATCAACATCGGGCACCACCAGTCTGATTCCTCCGACTCTGACTCTTTTCTTCTGACGGGAGTCTTCAAGTCCAACAAGTCCTTCACCCACAAAACTCAGACCCGACACTTCGCGGCCTGCTGAGCCGAAACAAGGCCGCATCAGCAGTCTCAATACTCGGTATCGGCCTCGGCATCAGCACCAATGCCATCGTCTCGGCATCAGCAAACCACCGCAGTGTGGCACTCGTGCATCGAGTGGACCAATACTCTGTAAGGTCTAGGTAGTCTGCACTCCGTACACCGTACCCAATCCAATATCAGGCTCACGCACCTCACCTCACCTCAGACTCTCTCAGTCAGCCTGCCCTCCGACTATTGACTATTGAATGCGGCCCTCCTGCCTCCGCCATTCCGACTTGCTGGGCAGAAGGAACAAGATTTGAGACAAGAGTCACCGAGAAGACGCGAAGCCAGCCGACCACGTAGGACCTACCTACCAGTGCCAACACACAGCAACTGGCACTGAAGCTGCACAGTCCCTTTGGTCCTGACCTGGGCAGCTGGGCTGAACTCGACCCGATGTGTGTCCAGCTCCCCTGGAGTTTCGCGTTAGGCTCTCTCTGGCCTCTACCTTGCTTCCATTTCGGTGAGGTGTGGGTGAGTTACTTACTTCCATTTGTTAGGTGCGTGTACCCATTAAAACGGATTTGGAAGTCATCAACGAAAGGCCGTCGCACCGTTTCGCTCTCCGTTTTCCGTCTCCCCCCCTTCCCCACCCCCTTGCGCCCTCGCCTGTTCTCTCCACCCCTGCCCGCGGTTGCCCTACCTTACCTTACTCGGTCTCCACTGGGAAGGGGGTCGCCCACTTCCTTCCCACTCTGCACAGACCGGGAAGTCCACCCCTGCCCCCTCCTTCCCTCCTTCTCACAAGTTCACACATGTCACTCCGTCTCCTTCCCCCTTCCTTCCCACACCCACACACACACAGCGGGTTCGGTACCTACGGTGCTCCTTCCCGCCACGCGAGGCCAACCTGAAAATAATACGGGGAAAGGACCGCACCCTCGCACTTGCTGCCTTGCAGCCCACAATCCCATAATCCATAATAACCCAGCCTTCACCCGCATCCATCCATCGTGACGGCCTCCTCCCGATTCTCTTTCTATTCTAATCCGCGACTCTGACATCCCGCCATACCGCAGTGACCGAACTTTCAAAGCGCCTCAACGATCTCACAATAGGCCTCCTCCGCCGCCGCCTCATACAAGTCTACACACATACGCCTCTACTCACTACCGCTCCTCCGATCCGCCCTCTACTCGATCCAGCCCACACCGTCTAGTGCTGTCTCGCCCTGCCTCATTCTCATCGGCAACCGAACAAAGGAAAACGAACATTTCCTACTCTGCCAGTAAATTCTTTTACTGGACCCTTGGATATCCGAACGCCCGCCCGCCTGGATTCTTTGTCGCTTTCGTCGAAATTTCCAGCACACCCTCCCGTCATTCCGAATTCCAGAGTCCAGACTTCCCTGCTCTCTGCCACCCCGTCCCAGCTATAACTCAAGGATCCCTGTCTTGGAGGCTTAAATAACTCCAGCTGCGATCACCCCGGCTTTTTCAAAACACCATTAGCCAAGCAACTCATCTACGCGAAAACCAGCGTCACGCGTCATTTATCTCACGTCTACACAAACCACAACCATAAAGGACCCGCGCATTCCATCCCATCTTGCATTCCTACCCGCCTTCCAGTCCACAACTAGCCGCCACTATCAGACTACATACAAAATGTCACCAGCACAAGACCAATATTACTACGTTGTTCCCAACGCCAGCGCCATGGATCCCAACGCTAGAGAATTTGACCTCGCTTCACAAGGCTGGATCCAGGCCACCATCATCGAAGATGACGATCTCATGTTTGGCGGCAAGTCTTTGAGCACCTGGTATGAGGAGGAGAGGAGACGCCTGAGCAACGGTTCCTCGGACGAGGAGGAGCACCGCGGTCGCCAACGGGTAAGCCACAATGCCTCTTGAAGCCTGCTCGCGACCGCTACTGACTTATTCAAGGTCCGCAAGCACCACTCTTCTCACAAGCATCATCACCACTCCTCGAAGCAGCACTCTGCCAGCTCCGACAAGAAGCACTAAGCGCGCCCTCTTTCAGCTCTCCATCTTCTTTGATATAGATCGCCATCACCGCGATACCCTTTGCGAGCGCTTGAATTTCATACCCCTTTCACGTCGACTCTGTTTATCCAGCATGGATACCTGTGTCGACTTTCTCGCCTCCCTTCCTCACCTCGATACCCTCCTCTGTGTGGCATTGGGTACACTGGCGTTTGTTTTTATCAGCGTTGCATGTTCCGCTGGGTCACTAGAACGATTTCATGTCCAAAGAGAGGACAGCAACCAGCATGGAAATCACGGGAGCCAAAACAGAAATTCGCATTTCTAAGGCACCGCCTTTCGTTTTAATTGTTATTGCATTGATCGCAACGGCCTGCGATAGCGTCATGATTCGCATCTAGATGGTTTTGGGGCATTATCACCAGAGACTCTCCGACTCGAACGTCGACTTGTTATTTTGCATGAGTGGATAAATGTCAACCAGGGGGATTTGTGCAGCGGAGGCATCATACACGTACTGTACCCCGTTGCGGGACGGCGTGGCTACAGGTTAGCAAACAAGACTGTTGCGAGGCAACGAAGGCGAGCAGTGGAGCTTCATCTTGGGCTGAGTAGCGGTGAGAGCTGCGCCTCGGCTCAGAGCATGGGGCCCGCGAGAATGAATACAAATCAGTTAAAGTATATCTTTGTGCCTATTTCATGATGCAGTGAGTGATTATTATTGGGGGAAAATGTCTGCAATGCGTCTGAGTCCTTGACGGTCATGACGGCCAACCATGCACAGCAGTGCTGCCCCCCCCCCCCCCCCCCCCCCCCCCCCCCACCCCCACCCCCCCCCCCCCCCACCCCCCCAACACCCACACCCCCTCGCAACACCAGCGCCCATCCCCCCCCACACCCCCACCCACCCACACCACGACACCCCACGCGGCCCCCCCCCCCCCCCCCCCCCCCCCACGCTCAACAGTTGAGGCACATGCATAGTCATAGTCGAATCCAACAGACGGGTTCCGTCAGTGGTGTTCCTCTGCAGGTCCAGCGCCGGAACAGAGAATTGAGCCTACCTTACCGTAGTCAAGCTGCAGCTGCCTCGCCCGCAGTGCAAGTCTAGGCTTGTGTCCCGGACTCCAGGAGCCCAGAGACGGTAAAGTCTGGAGAGCAGCGTTGCATGCACACACATGCATGCGCGCTACGGATAACTAGTGTCCTTCTGTCTGCCGCGATTTCTTCTTCTGCGCGGGATGAAGGCCCTGGTCGTGCGCGGGTTACTGCCCGTGGTTTCGGGTACGGCCGGCGGCTGGTGCCGGGGGGGCATACTGGGGGCGCGCGCATGGAGAGCGCCAGAGCGCCAGAGTGGGAGAGCGCCAGTGGCAGATGGGGGTCAGAGCCTGACTCGGGGACGTCTGGGTGGGTGTGTTCTTGACTCTTGTCGTTCCGTTTTCTCTTCCATTTCTTTGTGTGTTTGAATCTTTTTGAGGTGTCCGGCATCGGCGATGTCGGCATTGAAAGAGTTTTATGAGATTGAGAGATGGTGTGAGGGATGGATTGGGCAATGCCGAATGCCGTAACTCGATGTCGGCGAGTGGCTGCCACCAGAGACTTGAGTACGGACAGTCGTCTCGATGGACTCGTTGGCGAGTGACTTAGTTTGCCAAAGCTGTTGGCCCTTTTAACATCAACGTCGTGGTCTACTTACGTAGTGGTTTGTGGTGCATGGCTCTGATAGCCGCGATGTTGTCGTCTTGGTACGAGTGTACGCCTCGATACTTGAGTGATGTGCGCTGCGCTCAAGTGCTACATCGAATGGATAGACCTGGCCCCAAGATGTCATTGTTTCTTGCAGTGTCTGGCATTTTCGTCTTCCTACTGAGGTAGGTTTGATCTTGACTGATCACGTAACATAACTTTAAAAGTTGTCTTCGAGTCGAGCCTCAAGGGTTCTCCCCACTACTACCTTAAGCTTAACTTCATACCTCAATCAAGCGTTCGTGTAACGTGACCAAGTCCCCGCAAACCAAAGATGTGGCCACAAGCCGTTCAAGCGCCTAGTTCGCTCCGATCTGGAAGTTCGTGACTATTCTCTCAAAATCATCCCAAGTCTACGAGAGAGAAAAAAGACAACAGGCAGCATCACGGGCTTGCACCACTCCTTGAACAGTAGCATCTTGAGGAGACACTGCCCCTTTTATTCTCGCGCCTGTTGCATTGGCTCGCACAATAGCTACGCAGACCAGTCTGGGCCAGAAGCGGGTGATTTGGGAGCCATGTTCTGGCCTCAACAGCACCGACCTCATCCAATGCGCGGGCTTGACACCCAGCCGGGATCCAACAAGGCTCTCGAACTGCCAATCTCTCGGCTTCTAGTTGCGCGCCAGCTTGCTGCGGGAAGCATGATTTATATATATATCAGTTTGGTGGGCTAGGCGCATATGGACGGACAACATTGGCTAGCAGCCCGAGAAGCATGGGGAGAGGTGACTTAAAGATCACTTGGCAACTTTATATGAGGGTACCAAGTCATGTCCAGAGGTGCAGTTTGCTTTACTGACCTGGTGTTGTTCCAAGACTATGAGCTATCATCTCGACCTCATAACATGCGATTCGCTGTTATCAAGAGTCTTGCCGGTTTCACTGGGGCAGCAATACGTGGACTTATACACGGCATATCGGCATACACCACATCCAAATACTGGCATCATCAACGTACCAATATGCCGTGTCCTTGCTGAAATCCATCAGAACGTGGCGGATGCTCCGTTGGAATCATGGACTATTTTCAGCCACGGAGCAGTACTCTGGTAACTCCAACGTGAAGACAAGACAACCAGGACTGCTCATCGTCAACATGGCTTTTCTGGTCATGCCACTCGGTGCGGCGCGAAGTGGGTGTTCCAGCTTCCAGGGCATTGCTATCCCAAAGGAACAGAAATGTGGTTCAAATCGCAAATTTAGAGATATCTTTGACCTTGTGCACGGACGGAGTACAGTATCCATGAATGTGATGGTTTATCTTATCAGTAGGACTCTAACACGAGAGGAAAGGATTGACGATTTACGATCTATATTGGCCTGCTGCTCACTGACATCATTACTGGCTTGAAATAGGATATTGAGTGGCCACGGGGTTCCGTCTCGATTCCCTGGTTTTAAAGACCGCACTCTGGCGCTTGAATATCCAAATTTTGGCACCGTATGGCCTTGAAGCTAGCTTTCCAAGTCGTAAATCTGGTCAAAGACGCACACAGGGATTATCAGACGTCTTCATCGCGAGACTTCGCGAATCCAGGCAGGCTATTTCTGAAAATTGGCACAAGAGATTCCGGCACAGAACTATAGAAGGGCACATGTACGAACAAGGACCACGATACGGGAAACTGTTAGAATGACTGAAAACTACTAAGTAGCTTTTATTTCGAACTAAGATACTGATAGCTATCCGCTATTGAAGACTGGCATCTCAAAGTGCTACACGCGAGCGCTAGACGCCCAACTCGGACTCTCTTGCAGACACCCACCAGATGCCTATGGATTACAAGCCGATCTCTCGCAGTAGCCCGATCGGTGCTCATATGCCAGTACAGGCACGTCTGTGCAGGGGTGACCTGCCTTCTTCCGGGCGCATGGCTGTCTCGCTAGTTTTCTCTCCTTATGGTTTGTGCCGCACCTGACGCAGTGGTACCGAACATAGGGTCGGGTGCACATCTTTGCGAATGTTGTCAGTGACGTTCTGGTAATGGTGATGGTGGTAGATGAGGATTGCGTTTGCTTTCGATTTTGTTGCTTTTGGGTTCTTGTCGAACTTGGCAGTGATGATAGTTTGTCTTGTAGTTTGCTTGGTTGAAAGTGCGTGGTTTGAGGAGCAGATGTAATTTCTGGTTGAAGCAAAAGGAATCGACCCTTTTATATGATTTCGAAGACAGGAAGTGAATCATGCTGTCCGGCACTCGAGATATCGTGGCTTATGGTACTTGGGAAGGTGAATCAGTCAACTTCCTTCCGGACCCTTCGAACCCTGATGTGACGCCGAGTCGCGGCTTCTTCCTAAGATCTGAATCGGTCACCAGAAGGCACAGAACCATGATGCGGTCAACTGTCAGTTTGATTGAAAACTGTGATTTATCTTTTACGAAACTGCTCAGTCACTAAGAGCTACCCGTTGATTAACATTGGCATCCGTCGCTGGGCTGCCTATGAACTCGTTGGACATACAATCAGGTGCCCTCCAAACGATGACCTTGCCCATCGTTCTCGACCATATTCATGTTCATTGCCCTGCTGTATAGATTTACATGCCTGCCGAAAGCGACCAGCCCCTAATTGCTGCTTTGCTCTGAGCTGAAGCGTCCGTCGCACTTACCGCAATAACCCCTCCTGGGATTGGCGGACAATATATCGATCGGCCCTGCACATTCTCTTCCCTCCTTCACAGCCGCGCATTCGACTTTCGTATGTAGATGCCGATGACTTCCACTCTCGTTCTCGCATTTCTCATTTCTGCACCAATATTGACTGTACTGGTAGGTGCACATTTTTGGAAAATGAATTCGGCGATGTCTTCTGGTGGTAGAATCAATTTGGCTCGGAGACTAATGTTGTTCTTGTTGATGTTGCTAGGAATTATTGTCCGTGTTGAAGAGTAGAAACTGTGTCTAGCTGAGATCGCTGCTGCTTCCCGAAAGCTAAACTTCAGCTCGAAACAGAAGGTGCCTTCTTTAATAGTTTACTCTCTCCTGAAGAGATCTCGGGGGTTCTTGCTTCGTCGATGGCCTGTTGACTCTGGATCAAAAGTCGTCGTTCTTCCTTCCCCTCCGGTTCTTCTCATATAATTTTCACGGGCAAAGGACACTCACCGTATGTATCCCAAGTCTTCTTCACAGTCTCTGCAATAATGAACGGGTAAGCTCAAGGCCCAAGGGCAAAAGGCAAAGCAGCAAAGGCAATGCCTGAACAGTAAAGACGTGCGCTACCGTTTGCGGAGATTCTCCCTGGTTGGTTGGGACAGCTGGTAGGTAAGATTGACCAACGTCTTCTTGTCCTGGTCTAATGAAGGGCGTACAGAATGATCAAGGTTGCTTCAACAATCCTCGAATAAACCCTCGTGATATACCACTTGATCCAAGCGAATGTATGCTTCGCATGGTAGTCAACTCGTAAGATTCTTAGCGGCCGAACAACGTGTTTGTGAACCTCTGCCCGTTTTAGGTGGTTGTGACACAGAGGGGCGGAAATGATAGCAGATGATTGAGTGCCGAGTCGGTGGCGGTGGCATCGAATTGCTGAATATAGTTTTAGTACTTAAAGGGGCGTGGCTCTGTGACCGTGGAGTCAGGGGCACTTCGTGTTACCCTCTTTAGCCCGGTAAGGTCGTGGACGGTACGTAGCAGCGTGATGAAGGCTCTCTAGTGAGAGCCCATGTGTCCAGATTATCCAAGCTGAATCGCATTGAAGCGCTGCAGTGATTGTTCGCTATGGGCTCACTTGAGATCAGGAAGATAGAACAGGTTTCTTTGCGGGCTGGGTATGTGCTAGAATTCGCAGCTTGGTGCCCATTCGTGTGTATTGCTCAATTCTCTTTGGGATCAAGTCACATGAGCGGCTGCTCGCTATTGCTCATGGACAGAAGTCACTTCACACCATGTTCTGCAATGTTTCTAAGGGAGACATACGATGTTCAAGGCCGGGACTCTCCCAAGTACGTCGAACGCGGAGCCTGACAGACGAATGATCATACCTTGTGCATGAATTGCCATCCTCAATGAGAAGACTTCACGGTCTGAGTAGCTGTTTCGTCACAGGTGATGAATGCTGTTGCGGTTCTCAAGAGACCCGATCACAGAGTCGACTTATGGTGCTTGCGTCTGAATTTCATCAGGAAATGTAGTGAGGATCGGTTTTGGGAGAGTAGACTTGGGCTTGTGTGTCACCGAGAAGACAACGCTCGGGAGAACCGTGCTTGAACGACCGACACGGTAAAGCTCAGAAGCACCTGTTTTGGATCCCATCTTGAATATGGGTGCCGTACAGTGAAATACGCCAGATTCGCAAAGGCAGTGGTAGCCCTTCCCACAGACAACATCAGTAACTCCTTCCCTCAGTCAATCATCAACCAACCACAACCTAGACTTCACGGTCTGGTTTCCATCGCCTTAGAAAGCCAGAGCTGCTTCCTTCCGTGAGTGAGATCTAATACTGTGGCATGCATGGAAGCTGTTAATGCTCTTTACGATAGTCAGTCCGTTTTATGACAAGTTCACCGCCCCCTTAGTCCTCGTTTCCCGCATGCACTTGTCAATCATCCGTGATGATAGTTCAACTGCTCCTTTCGGAGCCCCGTCATGGCTACAGCTAGTGTGCAATAATCTGGCCTGTTGATACTTAAGTAAATCACCAATGACGGCGAACTTTTGCTTTGCCACCCTTGCCCTTGTTCTGCTCCTCATTACGTGGTTACAAACGTGGTAGAAACTGGACCAGCGTCTTTCCGGCCGAGGTCATCCACCCAAAAGCAAAAGATTGGAGTCTCACAGATACAGGATCATACACGTCAACGTTCAAGTGCAGGGGATGTCAAGGTGGCAGGAACGTAGGTGAGGAGATTGGTGCTGCCTGTGAAATGATCCAAGACCAATCCTCAGTGCAGCTTCAAATCCCGGATGGAAGCATAGGATTATACCTTTCGGCGAGGTTCGCACCAAGTAAAGCCGCAGGCTGACGACTGCAAGAGCGAGGCCAACATTATCAAACGTACGCCAAGAGTTTCTTCCAAGTTCAGGTCTTGAGTCCCATGTGTGAACAGTGTCTCTCGGAAGTTGTTTCCTCCGTCGCCTATTGCATCACGTGCAAGATTCTAGAGGAATCATTGCCCTCGCATCGCTCCTAAGCTGCCAGATGCTGGATAGTCCGGAGACGAGTCGTTCATCGAGACCTTCCTAGCAGGGCGATGCGGAGTGTATCGGCCGGGAACGGGATTGAGAAACGGTCCATTCCGCCGGAGCCGGCATTTCCGTCGTCCGAGTGTGCCGCGGCGCAGCAAGCTTTGAGCCAGATCCGATGTGTAAATCTGCAAAGTTCCATCAGACCACTGCAACCTTATATCTCATCATGGACCTGTGACGCCTCGGACGCCTGCCAGGCGTTGGAACATGCGGGGTATAGCTGATGTACAAGAAAATGACCTTGCGGATTCCGGATCGTACGTTGAGGGGACAACGGCCAAGAACTCTCCGTGTCGCCGGGGTAAGGCATCCTTGACGAAAAACGCGAGCGTTTAGTGGACAGGATGCAGTGCTGAAAGCAACGAGAAAAAGGTTCAGCCGGGCGAACGTGATGGCTTCTCGGCTTTCTTGCGGTGGCTTAGCTCATTCGGATATGCAGGATACTTGGATGAGTCTGAGCAGGGAGACTTTGACATTCTAGACTTTGAGCTGCAATCTTGGAGCAACAGGACTTTTGTAACGCGGCTATGCAAAGTGAAAAGTAGGCTCGGCTCCCGGCTCTTATTGACGCCTCGTTATTATCGTAGCCCCCTCATCTTGGTCAAGTGAGCGGGCACTACCTACGGAATGCGCTCCGGCCGACAGCCCCGCGGGACCGGGGACGGGAGCTTTGAAAGCCCCTCACCGGTCGCAGCTTCGCGGACCGAGGAGCTGTAAGTTTTGCTTGCTGTCTTTCCGAGGGCCATTCCGTCACTGGAGTTTAAACGTGACAAAGGGATTGTGCGGGCGTCAGCTGTATTGACAAATTCTCAGCCAAAGTGGCTCGGCGGGGCGCAAACAGCCCAGAGGACTTCAGAGGCGCAACGGGCTGGACACTTGGCGCTGAGAATCATGAGTGGCTTTGCGGGGTCAGCAGAGGACCAGGCCAAGGAGCCAAGTGTTGGTGACGGGGCTGTGGGCATGTGAAGATGAGAGGGCTCAGAGGAGAGTGAATCAGATCAAAGCTGAGATGCGATGAAATGCGGACAAATGAGATGACAAGAGTTGCGTCTGGATGACGCACTGACCGAGCGAGTGATGAGCTGTTTCCTGCTGTTCAAGAATTGGCAGACATGGCAGACGAGCTTCATCTCATCGACAAGGTCATCCCAAGAGTCTAGGCCTCTGAAACGTCAAACCAAGCTTTGACCAAAGGATTCAATTTCGTCAGACTGTGTGGTCTTTGACTTTGCTAGCAGTGCCGTCCGGTCATCTTTTAGACGGCGTCCGATGTGTCCGTCTCTGATGTGTCCACGGCGCCATGCAGAGCGCCACAGTGATCCCTCCTTGACCTATTTCAAGAGAGGCGTGAGAGGATCTGATTACCGTAAGAAACAAGGTAATGTGTGTCACCTATGCAAGGCAAGGTTAGCTAACGACCGGTACTGCCGGTTTCCGTAGTAGCCTCTTTTTACATCTCAGTCAGAAGTCTCTCCCCAAGTTCCTTGGTCTCTTATTACGCATACCTACGTACTGCGTGCCCTTACACCCTCAAAAAGACTTCGGCCAAAGTCGCCCACTTCACCGAAAGTCGGGCGCCGATCAGTGAGTCCGGTGCGGAATCGGTCCCTGCAGGGCAACCCTCTCTAGTGGTCCCATTCGCGGGAATAGACGGGAACTTTGAGATGAGGCCCGTCGGCGGTAAATAAGGGAACGCAGGCGTGAAAAATGATAGTAATCATGCTTATTTTCTCTAAGTATAAAGTGCGCTATAGCACGGTGCTAATATAGCTCTACTAATTACGTAATAATATATACTATAAGTAGGGGTAGTAGTACTAGCTTCTTAGCTTACCTATTTTTATAATAACCTAACCTAGGTCGCTATTCTCTTAACTAATATAAACGCCTTTATTAATATCCCTCTTTATTATTATATTTATTAATTATCGGGTACCCTCTTTACTTTACGCTTTAACTCCCTTATTAGCATAAGTAATACTATTTCTAAGCGAACGCTACGGTCCTTATTAATATTTATAATAATAAGAACGTTATTAATAAGCTATATAATCTAGAGTTAGGGAGGTTTAATAATATATAGTTTAAAGTCCGAGACGTGTACTTTTTTTAATACTCCCTCGCGGGCTTTAGTAATATCCCTAAGCTAATATAAAACGTTAAATATAAGCTTTATAATTTTATAAGAGCCGGTCTATAATAGGTTAAATTTTAAATTTAACTTATTATCCTTATTACTCTTTTTTTAAATAAGATTATTTATAGTAAATCTTCTAACTAGGGTAGCTTTTATATTTACTATCTTAGCTATATATATCGATTTATCTCTTATATTATTATATAACTCCTCTCTTATATTAATATTAGTAGCGATGCTCTAGCTTACTATAGCGGGGTCTATACTAATATCTTCCTCGTTAAGAATAATAATAGGTTCTATAATATTTTTAAGTACTTTAGTTAAATTATTAAAGCTATTAGTAGCTATTATATTTTATAATATGTTCTTCTTAAGCGTAGTTATAGATAGTATTATAAATATTAATTATACGTATTTTAAGTTAATCTTACGTACGATTATGGGTATTTAATAATACTATTATATCCTTAGTTCCTTAGGTTAGGACTATACTTACTTTATAAGCTATAGTTTAACTAGACGTACTATGCGCTCTACTTAACCTATAGACCGAGGGTAAGATACGGGACTATAGATAAGCTTAGTATTATAATAATTAATAACTATAATAAATAATATATTCTTAAAATAACTATTATTATCGTAGTAAATAGCTTTGGGCTATCTAAGAATTAAAGAGATTATGAATAACTATGCTTAGTATACTACTTCTGTAAATACCTCCTTATATAATATAAGGACGCCGAACTTAGTAAAATAGTTAACGTTTATTAAAATATATTTCGAACCATTAGCACTAGTTAGGGTTACCTCTCTTATAAAATTAATAACGACTATTTTCTAAAGTTTAAGTATTAAGATCTTTTTTAATAATAATATTTTTAGTCTCGGGCCGTACGCCTAGTATACTTAGTAAAACTTAATATAAAAATTAACGTCTTAAGTTCTCTTTAGCTAATATATCCACCCTTATAAATAGTACGTCGTAATTAGTACTCTAAAATAGCCTCTCTTATTATATATATTTTAGAGTTATTATACTACTTAGTCCTTACTTATATACTAAGCTAGACTACTATCTATCTTATTTTTATATAGCTCGTACTCTTATATTCTATATCGTATTACTTTTACTTTTATTAAACGCTTCTTATTTCTTAAAAAGTAATCGATTACCGATAGTTTTTTAAAAAAAATTTTAATAATATCTTCGTACTATTCTTATAGTCTATACTTATTGTAGAGTATATAACGAATATTACTTTTTTACTCCCTACTTAAGGTTTTTTTAATATTACTCGAATTTACTAAGATAGATTTTAATATATCCTATACCCTCGTAGGGTCTTAAAAGTACCCTAGCCTAGGGCGCTCGTACTTAGCGTTTTTTACGATTATTCGGTTCCTTATTTTAGCCTTAAAAGTAAGTCGCTCCTTAATATTTATTAATAGGTCTTATAGCTTATTATAAATACGACTTAGTCCGTCCGCCACTCGAATAATCTTTATAATATTAAGTTAATATATATATTTTATATTATATTTTATTAAAACTTCGATTTACTTTACTAGCTTATTATAAACCTTACTATAGTTCTTTATACTCTACTTAATAAATCGGTAATTAGTATATACTATAATAGGGTCTAGACTTGCGCTCGTTAGCTATTAGTATTTAGTTAAGGCTCGTATAATTACTAAGGTTTCCTTTTTTAGGACTAAATATCGTCTTTCCTAGTTAGATAAACGAAATAATATTTATATAATAATTATAGCCTTATTAAAATTAGTATTAATAATTAGGGTACTTAGTTTATAGTTATTAAAAAGCTATATAAGTATAGTGCTAGTAGTATAATTGCTTATATTTATTATAATATAAAACTATACTTACGAGCTTATACTATAAGTCGTATTATTCTAAACTATATTATATATCTTATTAAGTACTTCGACCTACTCTTCTCCCTACGCCGGGGTCTCGCGCTCTACCTATTCCTATTATATACTTTTCTTACTAAACTCTATTGTTTTTAATACTTTTTTAAAAAATACCTTTTTAATTATAGTCTTTAAGTCGGCTCTTCTAAGGATATATTTCTTTATAAACGGTATTAAGTATAGTAAACCTCTTACTTCTTTTTATATCTATAGAGGCTATTTTTTAAATTATTACTTCTATATAACGAACTTATTACGATACTATTCTAAAGGGCGTATTTTATTAATAAATATTTCGAATCTTACTAATATTACGTAATTATTAAAGAGAAATATTTTACTTCTACTTAGGGGGATCGGTGCTTATACTACTTATAAAAAGTAATAATAGTATAAAAAGTAAAAATATTCCTTAAATATCTTACTAATAAAATTATAGTCGTTAACGAAGATAAATATCGATATTAAAAAATAAGAGAGGAATTTTATAATTAAAAAAAAGTAATATCCGTCGATATTATAGTATTTAAAAACTAAATTTCCGAAGCGCACGTATATTAAGGGTGCTCCCTTAAGTCCTTATAGTATACCTTTATACTCCTATATACTATTAGGGCCGACGACTAAGGTCTTATATTAGTCGCTTTTTTAAATAGGAATACCCTAAAAGCTATTAAAAGTATTAGTTTATAAATAAACCCTTGGGCGTTTATAAAAGATCGAGTTAATATCTATTTCTATATTATAATACGGGTATACTACCTTTACTAATACCTTATTAATAGGGCGAAAGTTATATATAATCCTTAGGACTCTTAGCTTAGTTACTCTCTTTCTAAATAGGGTATTTATAATCTATTTACTACGTTTATTAAGTCTCTTAATTACTCCGGCTTTCTCTATTTTTAGAAAAGCTACTACTATAAACTATTATTTAATATAATTATACTTAAGTTACTTCCTAATCTTAGCGCGTATACTTAAAAAAAGATCGATAGCGTACTTTATAAGTTTAGTATACTTAATCTCTATTAATATCTTTACGAAGTAATACTTATAAGTATAATATAATCGTTTAATTAAGTCCCTTTTCTTATTAGTATTTACTATTATACTAACTATAATATCTAAGTTCTAAAATTATAAGTCTATTTTATACTACGGAGCTTAAGATAGGGGCCGGAAAGTATTAAAAAATCCACTTTCTAAGGGGTGGGTATAAGAAATCGAATTTTATATATAAATTAGCGGAGCCTTAAATATTTACCTCTTATTATATCCTTAATCTTTTTTTAGTTAGTTAATTTTACTATTTCTACTTATTACTAGGAATAGTATTCTAGCGATGGTTTTAGGGTCTATATTATTCTATAGGTAATACTCGTCGTTATTATTATTTGCGCTAGATTTATTATTAATATTAGAGCTAATATCGGATTCCCTTAACGTATCCTCTTTTTTTTTAACTTAACTTTTTTTCTCCGGTACTACTATTAGGGATTAATATTTTCCCTTAATAATGTTTCTAATAATATATTATCGTCGGTCTAGCTAGCTCTATATTATAATTTTACGATTATACTCGGCTTTAGGAGAGGAGTAAGTAAATAATTATATATTTATACTACCTCTAGACTATGTATATTTATTTCCTATTATAACCTCGACGGTCCTAGCAACTTCTTCTTCTTTTTTCTTAATTATAACCTTTTTTTATATGCTTATATAATAATAGTCTTCTATATATTTGTTCTGTGCTCGTGTATTATGTACCTCGGTCTCGATTACGTAATTATAGTAGTAATAGTCTTAATGTTATGCCCTTTTTAATACGTCTGTTTTCGATATACGTAACCTATATATATCTCGTCCCGCTCGATAGTTATCGTAGTATTCATAAGAAAATATAATATCTTATAATAATAAATACGTATTTAGTATAGTTAATAAAAGTAGTATATAATAATTATAATTACTTAATCCTATTACCTTATTATTAATATTACTATATCGTCCGTATTTATTAAACGGCCCCTTAGATAATAATTTAGATATTATTCTTAGTAATAATATATATTATAAGTTATTAGCGTTTAAATAATAATACTACTACCCCTTAACGTACCGGTCCCTCTAAGGGTTTATTCGTTTTTTAAATAGCGAGACTTAGTAACCTCTTAGTACGCCTCTTCTAAGAGACGCTCTAGATCCTCTATAATATCGTTATTATTACTAATCTCTAACATATTATCTATGTAAAACTTATCCCCGGGCTAGTATTAGTATTTATAATAGCGCTAGAACTCTATAAGGTTTAGTAATAGCTTAATAAGTACCGTAGTCTTTAGACCCTTCTATCCCTATAATAATAGTATTTTACTCTTATAATCGACTACTACACTAACTCGTTTATATTACTATTTATTTAAAAAGAGGTCCTACTCGTTACTATATCCGATAATAATAACTTAAATTACTATTAGAATATCTCCTATTACTAGTCTTATAATACTATATTCGTATACTAGTATTACTTAGTTATTTACTAACCTAATTATTATAAGCTCTTATATTTCTACCTAGGGTATACGATATCTTTTAACAAAAGTAAGGTTAATAATATTAATAATAGATCTACTATCTAAAAGGATGCTTAAAATACGTACGTTTTTAATAATATTATTAATATACCCTAGACTAGTTAGTACGTTATTTTTAAAACCGTATATAATATCCTTAAAGAACACCTTACTATTACCCCTTAGCTTCCGCTCGTTTATTATATTAACGTTTATAATAAGATTAATATAGTATTAGGGTTCTTTTATATTAAATACTCGCGCCTTAGGGTCTAACCTACCTTACTTCTTTAGTTTTCCTACTTTAACTAGGTCTACTTATATTAAAAAGGCTACTTTAGCTCTAGTTATTAGACTAATTTATAAGAGCTATAATATTATTATACTAATAGTAGTATTTTATAAGGTCTTTTTAATACTAAATAGTTTAATATTATACTTAGTTATACCCTTAATAAGTAATAAGGTCCTAGGACGTCTACTTATCTTAGCTTCGGCTCTAGCTTAATCTTAATAATTACTAGTATAGTATAGTATTACTTACTCCCTCTACTTCCCCCTCGAACCTTTAGCTTTATTATCTCTACTAAGGTCTCTTTTTAAAGCGCATTTATTAATATACTACGCTTCCCTTACTAAATACATAACTTCTCTTATATATTTTTAAAGTATTTCCTTATCCTCCCTTTTTATAGCTTAATAGGCTTTTTTAAAAGGTCGGGCTCTATTATTATTATATATATCCGAGGGTAACTTATCTCTAGTTCTCTTAGTTATATATACCTTATTATTAGTCCCCTAAGTTAAGGTATTATAACCCGAGGCGCCCTCGTAGTAGTCCTTAGAGGATATTACGTCGTAATATAAAAGCTTATTAACGTTTCCTAGCTATTTATATCTTATAAGAATAGTATTAATAAAAGGGCTTAACGTAATATTTATAATAGAGTCCCCTATTATTTACTAATTAGTTTCCTCTAATTCTTATATTATTAAGAGGGGGGTTAATATATAGTTAGTAACCATAGGTTTAGCCTTTAACTCCTCCCATCTCTTATAAAAATACTCTATCTTATACTCCTCCTAATTAGCCTTATTCTTTACTTATATAGCTAGGTTCCGAGGCTCGGGATATTTTAAGCTAATATATCCCTATTTATAGTAATTAAAGTATTAAAAGGTATTAGTATTACGAGGGGGTCTACTACCTACTTAGGCTAGTATTTATAATTACTTATCCTTACTCCCCTACTATTTAGTACTTTATATAGTTAAATTATATATTACTTCTTATATTAGTTCTATGTTCTAATTATTACGTTACTTAAATCTCTTAATAAGCTTATATAGGGGGCCCTCTTTTTTAGTATTTAATTCGTTATTAGTATTAAGCTATTTCCGAACTAGGTTTATATATAGCTTAATAATTATTTTTAAATTACTAAAGGTGTAGTTATAGGGAACCCCGTAGTTATTAAGTTACTTTTTATAAAAAAGCCTATTTAATACTCTTTACTAGAGAAAGATATTTTTCTTATTGTTAGGAATAGTAATAAAGACTTATTACGTAAATATATCTTAATAAGCCTCTAGTAAGTATTTTTAAATTTTTAATACCCTTTATAAAAAGGCGGAGAGTATTTCTCTATTACTTCTCGTAAATAGTAAAGCTTTTTATACTACTTTAATATTCTCTACTACTCTATTAGGGTCCTTAAAACGCTTCTAAAAAGCTTCCTTAATCTTAAACTAGTTACGTCGGTCTTTTTTACCTTAGGTATTAAACTAATCCTTCGCTCTATAATAAAAGCTAGTTTTAAAAATATAAATCCTCTACCTATCCTCTTTAATAAAATTATTAATTCTAAGCCTATTTACTTAGGCTTTTACTAAGTTAAAGTACTCTTCTATGGATATATTATAGTTATAACTAATAAAAATTAGGCCTTAAGAGCTAGTAAAAATATTTATAATAATAAGTAGTCTTATATAAATAGTAGTATTCTTAATAAGTACTTATATATCTTAGGATACTTATTTAATAGGAGTATGTAGGGTGGATATAAAAGGGCTTAACGTGCTTAATAATAATAATATAAGGTTACTTACTCTTAACTCTAAGAATTACTATATTAAGTATAAAACGTTAGGGGAGTTAAATAATAAGGATTTTACTATACCTTTTACTCTAAGTATATTAAATATTAGCGTAAAAAGTATTAATAAGTATCGAATATTAGTATATTATCTTAGACTTCTCTCGAGGGCCTTCTTAATAAGATCTGCTCTAAGGACGTAGTTATACTATTATATATAAAGTATAAAAGAGAGAAAGAATTATAAAATATTTTATAATAAATAGCGTTACGATAGTGTCCGTTATACGTTAGCTTAAAGAGAAAATATAGTATTTAAATTAAAAAGAATACCTTATAAAGCCCTATTATTATATTATAATCTAAGGATAAAAAAGAGAGGAAAACTCTCCTCTTCGGGGGGGCTATCGAGGCTTATTATAGTTTATAATAATATATATACTACTCGAACTATCTTAAGCTTTTCCTTCTCTTTTTATATCGCTCTGTAACTCACGGGTTAAATAACGCGGCTACTTAGCTTTCTAGGTCCTTATTATTATAAAGTTAAAAAGTCCTTTAATATATCCTTATTTATAATACTAGTCGCTTTTTATATATTTCTTTTTCTTAGAGCGGTTCCTCCCTACTATTTTTATAAATAAAAGAGTTAAAATCTAGTCCTTTAAAGAGAAGTATAATTTTTATTAAGTTTAAAAACTCCCTCTTAACTAAGAAGCGCCTACTAAAATGTTCGACTTCTCTTAAATATAGTATAAGTAATATTATTAGCCTTTACCCTAGCTATTAGAAATTAGGCTTTTTTAAAAACTATAAGCTACGATTTATAATATATACCTCTTATTATAGCCTTATCGGGGCTTAATAAGGGCGAAAATTTTACTAAGTCCCTAGATTATTAAGTAATAAAAATTATATTTATTAGAGTTCGGGCTCCGTATCTAAGAGGAGATTTCTTTTATTAATAATATCGGTTTATATAGCCGTCCGCGCCTATATTACCTAGTAATATTAAGGTAAATATAGTTCTTCTTAACTTATATCCGCCTTTTTTTATTATTTTATTAAGGTAACTTTGGGTTAGTTTTACTAGTTAATATTATAATAAGAGAGATCTTTTATTTTAAATATTATTATTTTCTAAATAGTACTCAGGGGCTTGCGGTTCTCTTAAGTATTTTGCTTATTATTTTTTTTTAGTAGTAGCTCTTTTCTAAGATTTATTAAAAATATCGTTATTAGATTTTCTATATACCACTCTTACTAAGCTTTCTAACTTCCTTATCCCGCCTCTTTAATATAATCTTCTCTTTATAAGGTATATCTTCGTCCTCTATATTAGTATAAAAGGGGCTTCTTAATAATAATTTTTATAATATATACTAAGTATCGTAAGAGGTAGAGGTATTTTATATATACTACTTTTTTTTAAGTCTTTTTATTAAATATAAACTTAGCTATTTAGAGTCTAGTCTTATTTATACTTTTAATACGTTAGGTATTATAGAGAGTAATATAGTATTATATTTATATTATAATAAAGATATTACTATTCTTTTAGTAGGGTAGCCTTCCGTCCCTCTTTTAGTAAATAGGCGACGGGGTAATAATCGCTTATTAAATAATAAATAAATAACTATAGTTATATATAATAAAATAGATTACTCTAGAGGCCTAAGGGCGTTAGAATTACCCTCGAATCCGCCTCTAGGTACTATTAAAAAATAATAGTAATTATGCTTATTTTCTCTAAGTATAAAGTGCGCTGTAGCACGGTGCTAATATAGCTCTACTAATAACGTAATAATACACACTGTGGGTGGGGGTGGTGGTGCCAGCTTCTCAGGCGGCAGCAGCCCTGTGGGCTTCGAGGGCTCAAGCCTCAAGAAGGTTGGCTCATGGTTGTTTGTACCTTGACTTGACAATCAAGAACTCATGAAAGTAGGTAGGGTTGAAGGAGACACCACCAAAAGACTCATCTGACATGTCTCGCACACCCAAACTTCCCGCGCCCATCCCGCACCGTCACCGTCATTTGATCCAAGGCACGCAAGTACCGAAGAAGGTTGGGTTAGGGCGCATGTCTCAGTGTCCAAGACACAGACTAGCACAGTGAACCCCTTCACCGCAGGTCATGAAGCCATTGAGAGTGTTGCCCTGGGCGAATCTGGGCCCTGGACGGGCGATGATGGCCTTATCGCTCCATATCAGCGTGGTATCGTATCATCCAGTCACACTGACACTGACTGGTCGCCAGGGAGAAACACACCCATCATCATGGCCCGTTGATAACCCACAACAAAACATTCAAAAGGTTTCAACGCTACCTTACGCCTCATGCGTGCCCGGGAAGAGAGAACACTTGACCGTAGCCACTATCAATGTCGTCTCTCTCTCTCTCTCTCTCTCTCTCTCTCTCTCTCTCTCTCTCTCTCTCTCTCAGTTTCTTCGTCGCCCGGCAGATGGCCATCCCGCGGGCGCGGACGGATGCCACGGCCTTTCATCGCCTGACCACGCAGCCACGCTCGTCCACGTCGGCCAGCTGTTTTCATCCACTCAGAAACGCGAAGCTGACACCGCCATAACATCATGACAAGACCAGGGGCGCGGGAAAGTTTCTTGCAGCGCCATCCGGTGGCATCCACAATTCGAGATGCGAGGGGAGAGGGTCCTCTCTTCCATTCGCATGACACTCTTCCGCAAGGTGAATACTTGGTAGGTAAGGCATTGATAATGTAGTCACGTAGTGTAAGTCGGGCGTGCAGGTTTTATTCGTACAACACACACACACACACACTTTACGTATGTACACAACGAGGTACACAAACAAGTACCTTATCGACACGAAACTGAAAATTTGTTGACACATCGGAGAATTTCCATCATAATTTTTTCTTGTCCCTCTCGTTTAATTGTTTCCAGGGACCAATTCGACGTCACAAACGAAAACTCCTGCGTCGTAGCTCCAGTTCTTTTTTCTCGCGTAGGGCCCCTTTTTGGTTACGTGGTTCGGCCCTTTTTTTGCACATTCTTCCCGTTGAGTCCTTGAATCAGTGATTCGTGAGAATCGATTCGTAGCTGGAGTGCTGGAGAAAGGCCTCGTCTCCAAAAGGCCCCAAAGTAGCTCCAAGAAGCAAGGACTTCAAGGAGAAGAGAAGAAAAAATTGCTTGGTTGGACCCATTTAATGCCCAGTTCCGGACACTGCCCGGGCCAGACGGAGCTCACAGCGCAACCCTCCCGGCCCCATCGTCATTACTCATTCTAGGTCCAATTACCTCAAAAGTACTACTTTCTACAAAGTGCTATACATACTTCGTACTAGTAGCTACTCCTTAGTCTCAGAGATGTATGCGGCCATGGCTGGCTTTGTACCCTCAGCGCCCTGAGAGGTGTGCCACGAGTGTGCCCAGAGCCACACACACACACACACACACACACACATCCCAAGTTCCCTTGGCCTGATGGGCTGGTGGTAATAATAATGTCCATGGGCGTTGGCATGAGTAAGTAAGGATCGGCCTTGTTCCGTTGGGCGCCGCCGCGGGTCTGATCGCCATCGCTCTTCAGATTTTTAGGGCGCCTCGTCTCGAACGATCTGAGCCTTAGATTGGTGATCACTGCATAGGGTTCCGGCACCCGCGGCTTATATAGTGGGCTTGGGATCCCGTTCGGACTGCTCTCCCGTCATATTCGTCGGATCCCAATTCCTGGCACGGCACTTGGCTCTTCGTCTGAACGGTTCCCCTATATTAACATCGGGCACCCATCGACACCTCACGTCAACATTAAGCACAGACACTTACAGCAACACACCTCAAAGGAGTACAAATACCAACACGCCGGAACCCAGCACACACAGACGTGCTACTACCACATACCACCTTGATCTCAACTATCAACAACTAAACATTGTACTCTCATACACGCAAGGATCACATACACCTCAACACCATCCCAACATGTTTGGCCGTCAGTCACAAACTCAGTTCCCCAAGCGAAGCAGCTCAGGCTACTCGTGGCCCGAGAGCGACAGCGAAGACGATATCGTCATCAGGCCCTGCGCCACGAACGAGAAGGCCGATGCCACAGTCACCATGACCGAGTGCGTTCCGGGCCCGACGGCGGTGGAACAGACTTCTCAGTCCAGGCCTTCTCTCAGCGGCCGCCGCGCCTCCGCCGAGGATACCAACCTGCAAGAGCTTTGGGAATGCATGCTTGAGCTCCAGCAACAATATCACTGCTACAACTCGACGCGTATGGAGATTGCTGCCGATAGGGAGGACGCCATGGACATGATGCGTATGTTGACACACCCACTTTTCGCCTCTTACAAGAGCTTCCTTTCGCTAACAGCTTGTTCAGCCACCAAGTATTGCATGGACATGCTCAACGACTCCATCGAGTCCCTTCCCGAAGAGGGCTGGAAGAAGCTCAGCAAGTTCCTCATCACCGACCTGGAGCACGCCCAAAAATCGCAAAAGTGGAAGTTCTGGAAGCACCTCTAGATTTGTGCACATGGACCGCTCAACTCTTGCACAAGTCTTGCATTCATCCTTTCTTTCAGCGAAGCGAAGGGCTCTCGGCTCTGATTAGAATGATACCCCCTTCTTTTTTCTCATAACAAAAGTCTCGGTTTAGGGTCAGGCGTCTCATCGGATATCCCCTGGTTCAACTACTCACATTGGGTTTGGTGGCTCTGGAGGCATTGGCGGATTTCTGTTAAATCATTTAATTCATCACGCAAATCATATTTGACACACTTTGAAACCTTTACTCCTCCATCTTCATGTCTCTCGTAGTGAATTCCGCCCCTTCACTCATACGATTTCGTCATGTCGTACGAGATGACATCTCATGGAATGCTCGGTGCGGGGTGTTAGAGGTCTCGGCAGAAGCTCACGGCCGCCGGCTCCGATTCCGGATCGTGAATGCCGATCGTTCGTTGGCGTGCTCACCAGTGTGACACGACATGCATGTGCCATTACATCGCGGGGAAAACGTCAAGTAGGCCGGTGAGTCAGAGCGTTTTGACATGTCGACTCAAATGTGACGCTAGCTGCGAGCTTACCCGTACTTGTCGGGTTTACAGGAGGTATTTCATCACGATGTTGAAAGTGCAGTGACGTTAGTAGACTGTTAATGGGGGACCCGTTGTATCCGCAGCATGTCTCGATTCTCGAGTCAAATTGCAGAATTAGCCTTCAATAGCGCAGAGCATCACTCATGAAGATCGTCGTAAGAAAATCATTTCATTGGGCTAAACTCTCATTACAAGGTCATACAAAACAAAGCGGAAACCAAAGCAATAGTCAATCTACACAGCCACAACAACTTCGACAGGTCCCTGAGGAAGCCGGGCGGCGGCAATATTGCACTGCCGGAACAACCGCACCTCATCTTCCGCAAAGGCGCCCACCACGGAGTGGATCACACCGCGGTTGTGGAAAATGACGAAGTCGCCCTGCTCCCAGTCGTGAGCATACACGTTCTTGGGCGAGATGCCCGGCCGCTGCAGGCGGTGCACCGTCTCCCGCACCTTGGCGAGGTCCTCCACCACGGTGCCGTCCGCCAAGTGCAGCTTCCGCACCGCCGAGGGGTGGACCTGCAACGCTAGCCGGTCCGTGACGGGGTTCCGCCAGCACATGGGCAGGATCTGGATCTTTTCCTCGTCGATGGGGGGCAGGTCGTCGAGCGGGACCTCCTTGCCCTCCGAGACCATGCCCAGACCGGTGGAGCGGGACTTGGCGCTGCTCATCCACACGTAGGGATGCGGTGCGTACTCCACCTTTGTCGTGCGGACGAACTCCTGGTCCTTGGGCGAGAGGTTGTCGTACATTGCGTAACCGGACACGAAGGCCGTGGTACCAAGAGGGACCGTCATCTCTTCGTCGGTGCCGTCGTCGTAGCGGAGGGTTTGCTTGCGGCCGCCGGGCACACGAACTGCCAGGAGAGTCGTGGCGACGGGCGGTGCGAGACCGTAGAGCGCGGCATCGATGTGCCAGCGGTAGAAACGTGTGAAATCCAGGTCATCCTCATCAGGGATGGTTGTGGCGTGGAATGTGCGGTGGTGAGGGTGTCTGAGCTGGATGTTCTTCAGACCCTCGTACTCCTCGACGAAGCCATTGCCAATGACTTGGACTTGAGGCTGGTGCGGGATGGTCTTCAGGTCAGGGTGCAGAATGGAGCGCTTGGCGTCCAGGGTCTTGCCGTGACCGTAGTTCTCACCAGAGTCAGGGTCGAACTTTTGTGTAATCTCAAACTGTGCCTTGGGAGATGCATGTCCCTGGTTCTTGATTACGAGAACTTGGTGCTTGAAGAGAGCTTCACGGATGACATCAAAGTCGGCATCTGTAAATCGTCAGCCCATGGTCTGAATTTGTGAGTCTTGTTACTTGAAGCTTACCAGAGGAGGTTACCGATTTCACGGGTATTCTCCCACTACTTGTACAACATCATCGCTTTCAATGCATCAAGCTCGCGCCATATCTTACCAGTGAGGTTCTCAATATCAGCGTTGCTTATAGTAGCGCCAAAGTCAACATCCGAGTCCGCAGCAGGGACAATTGGCTGGACGGTTATGCGAGACGGAGTCTGTGAGATGGCCATTTTCGAGCTAGAGTTCGGAGTAATATTGGTTCTTAATTTGATAGTGCGTTGATCTTGTTGCGAATGACAGCTGTCTTCCAACGTCTAAATTGAATTCATGTAGCAGTCCGGTGGCCCTGAAGAGGGTTTTATGTCTTGTGAAAGATATTGTGGTGGAGTCGTCAACTCGGATCCCGCCGATGACCTGCGGGTGAGTTTGTTATCTCACCCGCACCGGCCCGCCCACACTCGAGAGACAAGATGTAGAGATGGTGGGGTTTCTCGATAAGGCTGTGGCGTAGAACACCGGATTGCGCATTTCCGGTGTGTATTCTGCTGGTGTTATTGGATGAATACTCTCGATATCTGTCGACTCGTTGAAGATTCTGGATTGGGACTTTGTGCACCTATCAAGCAGTACCGTCAGCCTCTTGTTGACAGTGATTCAACATCCCCAATTAATAAGGTACATGACTCCATCCTTGAACCAACATCGGCTCGAAGACCCAACGCCGAACCCGCGAGTCACCCAGCCACCCCTCCATCCCACCCCTCCATCTCTTCCGCCCGCGACTCGGCCTACGGGCGCAGAATCCCGCGAATTTTTGATAGCTGTGCCCGAAATATTACAGATTCTCGCGTGGCAGCCACTCAGTGCGCACTGGTGCATTCCAACTCTTCAAAGCCCGCGGCTGGCATGGCTGCGTCGGTCTCCGCTCTTGCGCCATCCGAAGCGGACCATGTTGTCGGAAGGGAAGCGGCTAGGAGAGTGTTCTCAACGCTCCAGCGTGTTGTCTCTGCCAGAGGCCGACTGCAGATCTGGAGACTATGCATCCGTGGCAGTGACAACCTGTAGCCGTCCTCTGTTGTTGGCAAACGAAAGCAAGCCAGGACATGACCGTAACGGTATCGTTGCGTCTGAAATATGAGTCGATGGCGTAGTTGGCTACTCAATGCTTCTTGACCTTATCCATCCATTCCTTGGAAGCCTTTGTGCCGTCGTGAGCTTTTCGGAAAAGTCCTCGCTCCCACTCATCCAGGCCGCGGAGGAACTCCTCACCGGAGCCTCCAACACCATCATCACCTCCTTTTCGGGCGTGCAATGCGATCTCAGACGCGCGCGCTATGAACGTCTTTCGCATGGTGTCGCTAAGGTCGCGCTCGTCGAAGAGATCCAGGATGCGAGTGCCGAGTCCATAGAAGTGGGCGCTCTGGTCTCTAACCGGCACCGAGCGCGCATCGGCCTTGAGTGCTTGTACGACTTGATTCGAGAGTGAGGGAGGAAGGTTCAAGGTGACGGGCGCCTTGGAGTCGTCGCCGGTGCCTGCATTGGCAAGGGCAAGCATCTCGGCGAGCCAGAGAGGGAGGCTGACGTTGGTTCCTGCCTTTAAAGCATGCGAGGGATTATTGTCGAGGTATCCGAGGTCGGCAACATCGAGTTCGAATTTGCAGGGGACTTTCTAGGCGGTTGTTAGCTTTGGTCATCGATTATGCCAAGCGTGAAGGTAATGGCATGAGGAGAGGGGCATGATATAGGGAATCACTGCATACCTCGGCATCTGTGAGAATGGAATCAATGTCGTAGTAAGACATGTTGACTTCTTTGACAAGATCCTCGCTTCGTTTGACTGGGTGTTCACAACTGGGATATGAGATCGAACCTGGGAGGGGGCCTGCTGGTGAAGCTTGACGCGTGTGGCGATGCAGCAGACGCGGTTCTTGGAGCCCAGCCACACATGACCCCGCCATGTCTGTCACTTCCCAGCCACATTCCTTAGGTGAGGCTGTGGCTGTGTATGCATGAGTAAGGCGGAGGTAGAAGAGCACCCAATGAGACGTGATGGATTACCTAAGAGTGTACCAGAAGCTCCAAGGAAGCTGGAGGTGACAGCTCTCCACTTTTAGTGGATGACGACATTTCTCCACGTCTCTCATTCGCTGAAAGCTTGATTAAGTGATTAAGCACCTAAAGCAGTAGACGGGGGAACCGCTGGAGGAACACGGGGAGAAGCGCAAAAGCGCTGAAGAGCGAGCCCGGCCAACAACAGCTCGGTAGCCGTAGCCCGGAGGCAGCTTTTCTGGAGATCCGAGCTCCCTCACGTAATAGCCGACCGAACCTCCCGCAGTTGACATCATTCTGAGATTTGCACCAGCATTTGTCAACCCGCCAATCCAACGTCAAAAGGTACTTTTACGCCCTTACTGCCTCGCTCCTTTGGTCTTTAGCATCTCAGAAAACTTGATCAAAATCATTGACACTAATCAAAAGACATAGAATACGCAAAATGTCGTCCACTCTCCTCCGTACCGCGCCTGTTCTCCGCACAGCTCTGCGAGCTGGTGCCGCTAAGCCTGCTGCTGCTGCTTTGGCCAGCACCAGCTTCGTTCGCGGCAAGGCTACTCTGCCCGACATCTCTTGTAGGTAACGTCGTTATTGTCATCGTATTCGTTGCGAGGATACAGACGCGCTAATGCCTCCTCCTACGCAGATGACTACGGCGCCCTCGAGCCCTACATTTCGGCCCAGATCATGGAGCTTCACCACTCCAAGCACCACCAGACCTATGTCAACGGCCTCAACACCGCTCTTGAGACCGTCGAAGATGCCAACGCCAAGGGCGACTACGCCAAGGCTGCTGCTCAAGCTCCCTTGATCAACTTCCACGGCGGTGGCCACGTCAACCACTCTCTCTTCTGGGAGAACCTTGCCCCTGCCAGCAGAGATGGCGGTGGTGAGCCCGACGGCAAACTGGCTGTACGAGACCTCTTCGAAACAAGTCCACACTCTGCATTGAGAAGATACTGACACGTTCCACAGCAAGCCATCAAGGAGGACTTTGGCTCCTTCGACACCCTGCGCAAGCAGATCAACACCTCCCTGGCCGGAATCCAGGGTAGCGGTTGGGCCTGGCTGGTCAAGGACAAGACCAGCGGCACCCTCGGCGTCGTCACTCGCGCGAACCAGGACCCCGTCACCGGCAACCTCGAGCCACTTCTCGGCATCGATGCTTGGGAGCACGCCTACTACCTGCAGTACCAGAACCGCAAGGCCGAGTACTTTGACGCCATCTGGAACGTTGTCAACTGGAAGACTGTAGCCAAGCGCTTCGAGAAATAAGCAAACAAGGGACACATGTACGATATGCAACTGCTGATACCTAACAAAAATTTACCGTGTTTGACCAATGCCAGCCTGTTGGACGACAACGTGCCAGGCTGTGACAGCCATCTCAACCTCAAACGTTAGACATTCTAGGATGAAATTAACAAGTTTTGTAACTATGGTACTAATGGCAGCACTACGGCCTTGACCGACAGAAACAAGTCCCAAACTCCTCGCTCTATTCAACAATGGTTCGACGCCATCTCATGGTATTGGGAGGGACCCCATATCTGCCCACTTGCTGCCATCAAAGTGGACATGCTTCAGCTGCCGGTTCGCTTGGAAGAAGCAATGACTGAGGTCATGCGATGCTTCCAGAGGCACCTCCGGAATCTTTGCCGACGCAGCTGTGACGCAGGCGATATGTGTTGGATTGTCAGCACCATCGAAGACGGAATCCGACTCTGGCCCTTTCCACCCTGTCGTGTCGTCCTCATACACGTAGGATATCTTGCCAGTCTTGGAGTCCTGATACAGGACCCATGTGTTGAGGGCCTCTGATTTTTGGCCGCTGGAATCAAGCCGAGCTACCGCGAAGCCAGCCATGGTAAAGTTCGAGTCGACAGTCACCGGTAGCTGGCCCGTCGAGGTGAGCTGCTGGCCACCAGATGATCGATCATAGTTTTGTAGATGACCGTCGGTGCTACGGTATATGATGCGTGCGCTTGATGCGGATGTCAGGTCTCCAGCTGAGTGGATTACTTCTCGAGGAAGAATCACCAGTCCCGAGCCCGGAGACGCCGTGACCCCAACTATCTTGGGCTCTTGGAACCTGGGCGACTTGTAATCGAAAAAAACCTCCATGACGTCTCCGTTGCTTGCCTGGATAATGGTGGACGGCCAGTATGATGCCATCTGTGTTCCCGTGTTGCTGATGGTGTAACCTGCCTCATTGACGCTGTCTGTCAGGCCCCCTCTCGAGAAACCTTCACGCCAATTGACGCCGAGAATCTTGTCTGGCGATCCAAGATAGAACACTTCGGACTGCGGGATGACAGACAAGGGCTTCACAAGACGTCTTTAGTGACAGGTCCACCGACGAAGAAAGGGTAAATACGAACCTCATCGGGCTTGGTCCATAGCTGACCGGCGCCGAAAGGAGAGCCCACTTTGGGGGCCGCCCCAGCTTCCATCGGGGGAGTCCAGGCTTGATAGATGGTCATGTATTGAGACCGTCTCAATGAACCGTCTGCGCCCTGGAAGAAGACTTGCAGGGTGATGTCGGAACCGTATCGCCATCCGACAGCAGATACAGCCGAGTTCTGCATAATCTTAGTAGCGCTCGTCGATGGCGCATCGCCGTTTACCGATCCCGGACCACCCGTTTGTGATTGTGCGCTCCGGTTCACCGTCACCCTCCATGCAGCCACGCCGCCGATGACACCTCCAAGAATCAAAACGACTAGAGCCACCGTGATTGCGATACACCACGGGAATCGCCGACCCGGCCGCTGATCCTCCTGTCCTCCAACATGGCTTCCAGGGGCTTGCGAGGAGTAGCCAATGTCCAACGTCTTGTGCTCACTGTAGCCCGAGCCGTTTTGTGAGGAAGATTGCCAGTGACTTGCTCCATCGGCGATAGCTATAGGAGTGTTGTCGTAGTGTGTGCTTACTTCAAGCCCTGGTTGAACAGCCTCGGCTGGACGGTTCATGGTGAGCGGCTTGTGAGGGAGGAGTTTCCTTTGTTCCAGTTCAGAACGAGCGTAGGGGAGTACGAGATGTCAAAAACACAAAAGTTCCAAGAGTTCAAGAGAACGAGCGAGAGTGCTTCGTGGGTCTCTTGCCGTATGTATATCTGGGCTCACATCCGACCCCACGCTAAGGCGAGACTTTTACTCACTTCGCTTCGTCTTGTTTCAATACTTTCCAAATCTACGGGAGACCATCCAAGGGCTCTAAAGTCTCGTGTCCTTCTTACCCACTCTGGAGGCTACCTACTTTGAGGACCGAATCGGCCCTCAGGTTCGACGTCAGAACACGAGCCAAGACCTGCGACTGTGCCTTCTCGCCCGCTGGAGGAGCAATGCCAGGTGACAGCCGAGATCGAGATGCCCACTGCTCCATTGATGTCCAAGGTGGCCTCGTCAGAATTTTCCCCCGTCCAATAATAGGGTCTTTATTGACGCGTAGGATTCTCAAGTTCACCTCAGACTGGAAAACAGACATGAATTTGGCAATCATCAGGCTCCATACACTCTACGAGACTTGGAAGGCGTTGACGCCAAGGAGGCGGCACAGCAGGGTCTCCAATTGCGGCCTCTGGTATCCTGCAGCTAATAGGGCTGGGCTGACTGATGTGACGATTCATAACGCAGAGCTTCATGCACTGCCAGACGTCGGCTGCACTGGAAATACCAAAGTCCCTTGCCAGCGTGCCATCGCTTTGCTGGTCTTGATGAAGGAGACCATGGACAGGGACTTGAAGCGCCAGACCGGGAGCCTGGCTAATTGGCCGACAGGCAACGAGCTGACAACACTAAATTAACCTTGTTTCTTCTGACTGAGAACGGGTCTGAGACTGGATGATGATTCGTGGGTTCGCTTTTGGGGGTCAATTCTCCAGTCCCATGAATGATTGAGGCCATTTACTGCATGCTGCTCTGCCTGGTGTTGCAACCTTGGATCCCAGACTCCAGTTTCCCGGGATTGCGCCCTCTGTTAAACAAGCTGGCCTTGTACGACATTAGAGAAAGCTTCGCTTGACTTCATCGTTGACCGCGGTGATTGCTGGACGGCGAAACTCGCGGTTCTGTCATCCCTCTGTCAAAAAAGAGTTTAAAAAAAAAATAGAAAAAAATAGTTCAAATGCACTAGAACCGCATGTCGGGTCGATCGGCACAGGATTGGTCCAGAGGACTTTTGGTTCGCATCAGATTGCTCCTCACGTGTGCATATTAGGCAGAACCAAATGGTTCGCGAGTCCGCCACGTTTAGGCTTCATCGAGATTAAAATGAACGGAAAAGGCTACTCGAAATTATCGAATCTCAATACTTAAACATCAAGATAACATACCGCTTATATATTGTTCCGTCCAACTCGTTTCACTTGCCTGTATTCCGTCGTGAGAAGTAATCTTACCTTCAACATGCCCCTCTGCGACCTCTGCAAATCCATCCCATGGGAGGATCTCCCTCCCTTTCCGAATGAAAACTTCGTGAAGACTTTAAGCGGCTACCCACGCTTTCATCACTTAGTATTGGAGAGTCAGCTGATTGAGAAAGACACACCCATCAAAAGATTCGGCGTCCAGTACCATGCAAGCCTCCAGAGTCTCCGCCAAGCTGCCTCTGGCGGTTGCGAACTCTGTCGGATCATCGAGAGAGAAGCCGATGCACTGATGGAGGAGATCGCAGGTCTTCCCCAGCCGAGACGCGGTCTGATGCAGACCGAGCCCAGCTGGGATATGTGGCTGACGAAGCGATCAGAGTCTGAAATATCCGGCGATGGGTTCTGGGTGGTGAATAGAAGCTCGTGGGGGAGCGACAAGTGGCTCGTCCCGATTGCGTCCATCGGCTTCAGTTCGGATGAAGGTGAGTTTCTCTCCACTGCCTACTCAACTTCAACTTCTTGATATTAATGCCCATTTGTGACTTAGATGTTCCTCGCACCACCGGTTCTTCTGGTCGCGTGTTGAGAGAAGTTCCAGACGAGGCGACACTCCGTCGAGCTGTTGACTGGCTTGAGAAGTGCAACGAACATGATTATTGTAGTACTCGCGGGATGTCACCTCTACCAAGTCGTGTACTTGACGTTGGAACACTGGAGTCCGGTCCCGTCATCAAACTCATCGAGCCAGGTGCTGATCTCCGCGATCGATACATTACTCTAAGCTACTGCTGGGGTCAAGGATCGAAGCAATTCACTACAACAAACGAAATAATGCAAGCACGAAAGGAGGGTTTCTTGCTGGACTCCTTACCACAGACCCTTCAGGATGCAGTCTTCATTACTCGAAAACTCGGAGTTCAGTACCTCTGGATCGACAGTCTCTGCATCTGCCAGGATGATCTCAAAGACTGGGAGCGAGAGTCGGGTCAAATGGCTGCAGTCTACTCTAATTCCTACCTCACTCTTGCGGCCACAAAGTCTTCTGACATTAATGGTGGTCTCCTCTCGCCTCGGAAGAAAAGGACATACTTCAAGCTTCCTCGGGGAAGTTCCAGCAACGAAGACACATTCATCCTTGCGTCAGTTCTACCTCTCCACAAAGAAATCATCCACGAGTACCACCTGCAAATGAGGGAGGAGCCTCTGACAAGAAGAGCCTGGGGCTTCCAAGAGCGTGTTCTCGCCCGAAGAATACTACACTTTGGAAGCGAACAAATGTACTGGGAATGTCTCGGGGGATTCCACGCCGAAGAAGGACTTAAACTCCCACACCGACTACCCTGTGTCAATCCCGACCCAGAAGTAATTGCCCATGTGGAGAAGCGCGCCGAGGAGCAGGCAGAGCCTCACAAAGACTTCAACCGCTCCACATCCTCTCTCAAGGTCTGGTCTCACCTCTTGCGCGAGTACGGACCTAGGGAGCTAACGAATCCTGCTGATAAACTGCCTGCATTCTCCGGTGTGGCGAAGACCTTCAGCAGGATACTCGACGACGAGTATCTAGCAGGACTGTGGCGAGGTTCCTTAATCGAGGGGTTGTGTTGGCAGCCACTGCGCTGCCAGCCTGCTTTGGGGGGCTACCGCGCTCCGTCGTGGTCATGGGCCTCTGTCGATGGTACTCCTGCGACGGGGTTCTTGGGGGAGAGTGTACCTCATGCCGAGATCATTGAGGCAAAGATCGAGATTGATGGCGAAAATTCATTTGGTCGTGTCAAAGACGGCTGGATCAAGCTCGAGGCTCCGCTTGTGAAGATGGTCGTGTCCGACAACAAAGGCCCGACAGGACACATACTCCTGAGGACCGAGAAGGGCGCGACTGACTTCTACGCAATGCTAGATACGATTGACCGGGACTACGCTGCTAGCGGAAGTCTCCTCAATTCAGTGGAGTTGAGTGCTGTCGTTCTGGCTTTCACCTACGGCACTCCTTTCAAGGCAGATCCCGAGCGGAAGGATCCATGTGCTCATGCGCTACTTGTGGTCCCTTCGGAGGATCGACCTGGTTGTATGAGGAGAATTGGGATGCTCGTCCAGGACGGAGCAGCATTTGGGGCGGACCTACTGGCTTCTGCAAAGTCTGTTGTCACCTTGGTATGATTTGCTTGAGGAAAGTGAATAGGGTAACGAAGTGCAGGGTATCGTCAATATATTTTCAGCCTGTACGCCATGCTGTTCTGCTAGATCGCGTCGACTACGTGGCAAAGGCTACGTAGTTAAGGTAGGTTTCCACATGTTGAAAAACTGCTATGGAGATGTTAAGAAGTGCGCCTGGGTGTCTGGTCTCGCCGGCATTGAGTGCAACACGCTGATCTCCACCGTTTTGTTGATCCCTCCCAGCGACGTCGGTTCAATTCCGTCGAGCCCGATGTTGGATCTGGACGAGCCAGCGCTGAGGATGTTTTCCTGAGAGCTTGTCCGCCTGCCACCGCGAACCTCGACTAGTCTCTCGCTGTGTTGTGTGGCAGCATACCAATCATTCTGTTTCTGATATGATGCAAATTGTTCCAACCAAAGCCAGCGTCGCAAGCCGGACTTCAGTGCTTCGCATTAGATATTTGAACAGACCTCCCTTCAATGCTGCTCTCAACGATGTCGACTTGACCTCGGCGAACGTCTTGAGCAAGAAGAAGGAGCTGATACACTCGAGCGAAGCTATGAGAACAAAGTAACCGATGTGTAGGTTGTTGACGGTGCTCTGCAGGTTCGTGTTGCCTCTTAAGATAAATTTGGCGCGCGAGACGGCGATCATGATGCGTATTGATATGATTGAGAGAACCATGATCCAGAACAAGCTGCTGAAGATCTTCCAGCCCAAGTCCTTTAAGATTCTTCGGAGAAGAACGTAACTGTAGAACGATAAACCGACTTCCTGAATCTATATGCAATGTTAACATAAAGTACGCGGAACGCCTTTGATTTCTAATCTCACCATCCAGAAGATATCACCAAACACCGACGCCGTTGCTTTGCTCTTGAGGGAATACGTCTCATCGTAGAATGCGTAGTAGCAGAGTCCGTTCGCGATAGCGCCAGCAGCTGACGATACGATTGGCACCGCAGTTATCTGGGAGAAGGTTGTAATCCCGACAATGAGGAAGCCAAGCATAACGTTGGTGGCACCGGTGGTACTCAAAATCGACCAGCTTAGCTCGAAATACACCGGAAGGAGCGGCGTCGACATGTTGGCGCCACTTGAGCAACTAGATATTTACTCAACTGTCGCATGGCCGTTGGATGTGAGAGATGACTTGAGCATCGTCTGTCGCGAACGCTCTACGATCAGTCTCGCGCTTAATACTCTCTGCCTGGCAAACCTAGTGGCATCGACCGGCGTTCAACTAACAGGGCGACTTGGTACTTTTCGGCGGCAGGGTGTCAGAAGCATGCAGTCTGGAACTCTGCCTTGCGAATCGCTCGGCACAAGGCGAATCATTTCGCAATCCGGCAGGTTTTGGTGATTTTAGGAGCGTTCGAGACGTGTATATCATGGTCTACCCTTGTCGCAAACCAGTGTGGCCGAAGTCTTTCGTCAAACCTAAGGATGATGGGCTTGGCCTCTGCTTCAATCCTCATAGTTTCCAGGGTTCAACATCGGAAATATGCACGGAAGGTGCACTTATTTCCAACACGGTTCTTCGTAAACATGGGACAATGCCCTGTGCTTCAAATCTTCGGAAGAAGGCTGCTCAATTCTCGTTCTGGTGTTCCCCAAGGCTTACCTACCTATTGTGTGCCTCTTGTCCTCTTCAGTGATGAAGTTGGCATACGGTCCCACTTTGTCTGCCTTTGAAGAGTTGCGGGATTTGTCGTGGCACAGCGGCTGCGACCCGACGAACCCGTGAGTGCGACTGGCTGCCGATTCCCCGACCAGAGTTGAGCTTTAAAGTTCGAGGCACAACACCTCGGACTCCCCAGAAAGCTTAGAGCACCTCATTACCATGTTCAAACCCCGCTTCTCTCCAAAATGTTTTTGGATCGAGCCTGAAGGGAGGGAAGCACCCTGTCCAAAGATCAGGGACTACTGCACGTGTTCAATCCGTTCACTGGGCCTAAGGCCGATGTCGAGCGAGAGGTAGGAATACGTTGGTGGCGATTTTGAATCCTGCTAGGTTTCCGTCAAGAGCACTATGGCACGATGCAGACGGGTCTCAGCAGAGAAATCCGAGACGGGCGAGACCATGATGATGAGGAAATGCCAAGAAGACAACGGGCTTCAGGCCGATAAGTTCACGTTAGGGACACTCGGAAATGACTCCGATGACCATACCAGACTTCTGGCAGGCCATCGAGTCCCAGTAGCTCCAGAGCTGACCATCATGTTCAATTCTATATGTATGAGAGACAACTTGGAGCTTCTTCGACAGTGTACGCCAGTGTACGTGAACATGACCTACGAATTGGCTAAGCATCGTTGGGAGATGAGATTGCGACAGGAACTAATGAATATCATCAACGATTAAACGGATGAATAAGAACAATAGTGCGTTCTCACATAGCATGTGACGAGGAGCCTGAGTCGTGAAGAGACAGAAAGTATATCAACATAGTACGGTGAGTTTGTCACTGGCATTTGAGGTGAAGTTGGAGGCAGCGCCTCACAACAGCCTTCAAGAATGGTCAATGCTTGGTCCAGCAACCACCACAAACTCAGAATACTATGATCTTCTTCAAGATGGCGATACGTCGTATCAGCCAGTCAAAAGAAGGCGCTACGGGACACGAGAAAACGTTATTACAGCAGCTAGATCAAAGCTTACCGGGGACTTTCCACGACGGCTGTTTCTACTCGCTAGGAAGAACTCTCTTTTTAAATCAGCAGGTAGACAGACATCATGTTTCTGATTTCGTTCATCTATTTGTCTCACAGACAACGACGATTGACATATTTATTCTGCCAAATTCAGTAGCTTATTGAGCGTCAAATACATGTACCAGTAATGGCCTACTAAGCTCACGTACGTAGGGTATCTTGTTCTCATCCCTCCCTCGAGTGATCGCCTGAGCAAACAGCCTTTTTTTTTTACCTTGTCCCGAACGCCTTTTCCATGTAATTTTACCTGTCCCTGATACATCCTGACCGCGACTTCCTCCATCCGGAACCATACCCTCGCGCACTGGGCGGTGATGTCGTCAAGACCGGAGAAGCTCTTAGCTGTGTTCTGCGCCCATCGAGGGGACTCCTTGTTCCGTATCCGCGTCGAACATCTTCCAGTCGACGTATGATTCCCCTTCATTCGTACCATTTGGACATGGTAGGTTATCCATTTGCATCCCTCCTCCGCCAGACGCCGGTGCCGAAGCGCCCCCGGCCATGCTCGATGATACCAAGTTTTGGGCCGCGCCAGAAATGTACTCCTCGATGAAAGAGCACCCACAGCTACCGTGTTGAAGCACCATGGTCTTCAACATGAGGATCTCGCCTCGGAGCAACGCAGCCTCGTCGTTGAGGTTCTTGTTGATGTTTTCGGCCATCGCCTCCTGGGTCTGTAGCTCCTCGACTCCCTGTTGCTTCTTCTTTCTGCACTTGTAAGCTGCCTCCCGATTCCGTGCTCGGATCTTGTTCTTCTTGGCTTCGGCGCCGCTGCGTTTGTCCCCTGTGTCGATGGCGCCGCTCGTTGATGTGTTTGAGGCTCGTCGGGTGCTGCCTTTCTGCCGTGCTTCCGCGCCTGTCTTTGGTGCGACAACATCTGGTCCAGCATCCTCGGAAATCCTCGGTCGCCCCCTGCGTCGCTTTGGAGACTCTATCGCCTCGATTGGTAAAGATGGTTTCGTTTCACTTGCGGAATCGAAAATCAGAGGATCAATCGGTGGGAGTTTCGGTGAACTTGTGTTATTATGTGGTGAGATGACGGAGCTTATTGGTGACGCTAATCCTTCTGCCTGATTGCTGGCAGGAGAATTTTGCCATGAATGAGGACCTTGCCCTTGTGTTGAGGCCGAAGACCGGCGGTCTACTTCAAAAGGAGGATTCGCGGCTGGAACCCGGGACGAGGCGAAAGTCGCTTGTAGATCATTGCTGCCGAATGTCTGTTGTGAATGTTGCTGCTGATGCTGCTGGTGCTGCTGCTCTGTTTGTGATTGAGGTTGCTCGAAGTCACTTATAGACTGGTCTACATGTTCAAGTTAGGATACAGCCTGAAATTGAGGAATATTTAATGGATAACCCACTTTGTTGAGGTATGCTTACACTGCTGCCGGAGAATGCCATCTCGAGCTCTCTTTTCGCTGCGATGCGACTCTTACAGGGGACGGCAGGGGGAGAACAGGGTTGTCTCGACTGGCTAGGCTAGCCTTGGCTGGAGACGAAAGCTTAAGCAAGCAATGGTGGTATCACGAAGTTAATTCTTGGTGTTACTGATTAATTGTGCGTATTAGATGGACGATAAGCCTGTCTTTGGTGAAGAACAATAACGATTTGAAGAAAGTCGAAAGTGGCTAGAAACCAGAAACACACACACGTACCGCGTCAAGGGGTTCGTGACGAGGTCCTACGATCCTTTTAAAGGAACACAGCACTAATTCGCGGAAGACGAGGTGTTTCTCATTGAGGCCGTGAAGAAGGTCTGTATGCTGTCAGAGGTCCGCCATGGGATTGTATAGATGGGAAAAATGGCTTACCTTCTCTTGAGCAGGGCTTGGTGCCGAGGAG